>VWPU01000038.1:0-88698 GCA_013398955.1 Callaeas wilsoni | reverse complement strand
TGTCGCGCCGGGGGCGGGCCCCGGTCCCCGCGGGCGTGTTCCCGGTGCCCGCGCCGCGCTCGGAGGCGCTTTACCTGCAGGGCGCTGCCGCGGGGCCGTGCCCCCCCCGGCCGTGCGCTCGGGCTCGGCTCCCCCGCGCCGGGCAGCGGGCGCTCCTCGTCTGCGCTGCCGCGCTCTGGTCGGAGCCGCCGCCTTTAACACCTCCGTAAGTCAGAGGCCTCTCCCCGCTCGGCCGCAGCGCCCCGAGCGCTCCCGCGTGCGGCGCGTTTGGGGAGCAGCGCCCGCAAATCCCTGCTGGAGGCGGCAGCTCCTGTGGATAAGGCTGAACAGGGTAATTCGCGTGTCTCTCCCCAGCAAAATGATTTCTTCCAGTGTTCGCTTCCAGCTCTCTCTCCCTTAACTCTATTTTCTTCATCTTTTACAAGTGAGTGCCCAGACCAGCTGGAGTTCTCTGTACCTATTTCAAGTAAACGCGTTTCCTGAGGCTGCTGGGAAATCGCTGGTTTTGCTAAAATCACAGCAAACTTTTCGTTTTGGTTTCTCTGAGCAAGCTTTAAGAGTTCTAAAGTGGCATGTACCCACAATTTATACCGTTGTTGAAATTATCCCCCCTATTTTCCTAAAAAGAGCTTTGAAAATGGCTTAGATGTTTATGATGTTAATGTTGACAACTAAGTTGGCTGAGTTCTGAAGGAATAGCCTGAAACAGAGTTAGTAGAGTCCAGGTCTTAAAATCTTTGCTGTTAAAAAAATTACATATTAAAATTAAATGGTAGGGAAAAGTTAATCCTTGACGTTCCTTTTTCTCCTGAGTTAAATATGTTTAATGGTTATGGTTGTTCTTTTGATCATATTGACAAGCAAATAGTTTATTAATTCCTATTACCAGAAATGTAAGAGCATTGATAACAAGCGTTGTTACATTCCTTAGCTGAGCCTCCTGAAGATCTAGGCCTTATTTTTGTTACTTCAGTGTAGTAGAAGGAAGAATTAAAATGTTCATTGACTAGCTACTGCTTCATAGCAGCAGCTGAAGAACCACACTGCTTTGATTTATACTGAGGGCCATTAGATCACATGCTGTTGCATGTTGTTTTGGATGAATTGGGTATTTAAGTAAGGAAACATTTACTTGACCCTAGAGTTCTTGCTCTGTGGTGAGCCATGCTGTCATTGTTCAAAAATTGTTCAGTGATTAGCCTCCATAGCCACCTGAATGGAATGTGAATTCTTTTACAGATGAGATACACACGTTATTCTGTTTCAGACGGGTGGAAAAATGCAGCTTGTAGGTGATGAACACTGGAGCCTTTGTTTGCTAAAATGTATAAACAGTAGAAAGTTTTGGTAGTCCTTTTGTGGATTTGCCACCCAGCACCCCTTTCTGTGTAGAACTAAATTAATACCTTGACTCTGTGCGTCCGTCAGCCTCATCAGAACCTGTTTAGGGACAACAGAGGTGTTCATCTTGCATACTGGTGTGTAAGCTGGGAGAGGTGAATCCTGCTCCCAGGTTCCAAAATGGCCATTTTTACTGTACATTGCCAAAGGTGATTTCAATTTAGATTCTTTACAAATTGAGTTTGTGGTCTTCCCAGACATAAACTTACATTCATCAGATGTATGTCTTTGTTGTTTTAGATTTCCAGCTCAAGGTCTGTGCGTGTGTGCTGATTTTCCAATGAAGTACATCCTGGTTACCGGTGGTGTCATCTCGGGCATTGGCAAAGGGATCATTGCAAGCAGCATTGGCACCATTCTGAAATCATGTGGGCTGCGTGTCACTGCAATCAAAATTGATCCTTACATAAACATAGATGCTGGAACCTTTTCCCCATACGAACATGGTATAAAGATTAGTGCTGTTCCCTTTTGCATAAATATTTGTATTTACAGTAAAGTGTTTTGGTTTTGTTTTTCAAAAACATAGTATGGTGTTTACTAGTTGTTTTATCATTATTTTGAAAGTTTATTGCTTACAGTGTGTTCTCAAGGGCACTGTCTGCTCTAAGAAAAGAAACAGAAGCCTGTTTTTTTGAAGATACTGCTATGAGCAGATGCTTCCTTTCTCTAAAATACCACTTTACTGGGAAAATCCTAGCTGTAAGCCTTGTTCAGCTACTGCTATCTTTAGTTCATCTTGATTAAAAAACCCTTCTAAATAGTGCTGTAAAACTTAATTGAAACTGAAGTCCTTAAGCTACTTGAGAATACTGTTCTCTGGGTATCAGTGCCTTCATGAGAGTTAGCTTAAACTCTCATTTTAGTAAAACAGAATCTAGTCAAAAACATCACTGAAGTTTAGAGAGCCTACTAATGATATGATTTTAAAGTAGATGCATAGTTTGGTTGGTTGGTTCTCTAAGCCACTCTGGTTGTATTGACTGTTGCTGATGAGTTACAAGACATTGCATTTATAATGTGGAATGTTCCTTCTGCTGCGTGGCTTGTTACTTGTACATTTATTGAAAACAGTGGTTTCCGAAGTGCCTTCAGCCAGTAGATATTTCTAATTATTTTTATGTTTTGGATTTTATTTGCTTACTTTTAGTCTGCACCAAAATTTTTGGAGCTGAAGATAAATATGTACATCTCCTTAACTGAAAAAACACTACTTTGCTTTTTAAGTAGAGGAAGAGCAGAGCACATCAGACCTCTCTTAAAAAGCAAAATTTACTGCTCTCTAAGGAGCACATCTGCTGCTGCTTAGGTAGTTGAGTGGGTCATAAGACTCCTGTGATGCCTTGAGATCGTGAGGATGTATTCTTTCCCTGGACCAGGTACAGGGGAGAGGGAGCACTATGGCATGTAATTCTTTTTTTCACTGAAAATTTTCTTACTGCTTGTGAAGAAACACTGCCTTTTCTGGGCAGTACATGGAAGTTACATGAGCCAGAATGGCGAGCCTCCTTCATTAACATTTTGACAGAAATATGATTGGTATGATTAATTTAGTGATTTCCAGTTCACTGTAGAGGCTTTTTAATAATATATTTTTTTACTCTTCTCTTCCAAGGCCTGCTTAAGAGAAATGTTGATTTCACTCTCATTTTGTTGGCTTAAATGATGATTTAGTATAGAGGGTGTATTAAGTGCCTCACAGAATCAGGCATAATTCTTCCACTCTGTTGTATGCATTGGAGTGATTTGTTAGGCAGTTTGTTGGAGTATTTTACTTTCATGGGATATACATTTCTGTAGTCCACTTCTTTTCTTTTTTTGAGCATTAGTCACGTAACTTGTTTTGCCATTGATTTATTTATTTTTGCCAGTGGCAAAATATTTACAGTTTTTCGGAAGAGCTTTCCAGCCTTACCTCAAGACCTAGGAACTTTAGTTCTGTCAGAAGTTGACTAGATTCAGGATTTAGAGACTCTTTAGAAGGCTCAGAAAAGTGTGAACCTGAAGGGTATTTCAAGTAGTTTTCAGGGTCAGAAATAACCCTTTCGGTGGACGTGGTGAACCAAATGTACTGGATGAAACAACCAACTCAGAAACGGTGATCACGTTTGAAGAAGCATTTATGATCATCATAACTTTACTCCTGATCCAAGTCTTAATCGTTAAAATAGATCTAAACAACAAGAATTTATGGTGAAACACTTTGAACACGTATAATAATAATTCATGCTTATAAAAACATAGTTTTTGTCTGCTGCAAGTAAATTAATATTTTATTTGTTGCTGATTTGTGATTCCTAGAGATTGTTTTCTTCCAATGAAGGATTATTCTGCTGTTGAAATGCTGGTTAAATATTTATGTTGCTTAAATATTTTGGCAATGTAACTTACATTTATTTGCAAAACTATATGTGTTGGAGCGATGGACATTAGATGTAAAACTAATGACTTGGATATTAAGTCATACAGAATGACAATGCAGATTGAGTTGCAGTGTAGGCTTTATTGACACGTTATTGTCATATATAATTTTAAATTTTTTTCTTCTGTTTTAAGATATCTGTGGTATTCCTGCTGTGTGTTTAATAATTTCTGATTATTTTATTGTTTTTCTGTCTGTTTTTACTTTCTTTTTTCAGGTGAAGTTTTTGTATTGAATGATGGTGGAGAAGTTGATTTAGATTTGGGAAATTATGAGAGATTTTTGGACATCAATCTCTATAAAGATAACAATATCACCACTGGAAAGATATATCAGCATGTCATTAATAAAGAAAGACATGGTGATTATCTGGGAAAAACCGTTCAAGGTAATATTTTTAATTTTGTGGGATACTGGTCCATTCGGTCTTCACAAAAGAAGGGATCAGCCAGAACAGGCTACTTCTTGCTACACCACCTTACTCCTTTTTGCCTTCCAAAAGATATGGGTATATTCCTGTGGTGTTTGGCTTCTGGACTCAGGGAAAGAAGAACTAGAGAAAGGACCTAGTAGCTTCCTCTTGGCTTTCTGTCCACTTTACCCCTTTTGCATGCAAAAATTACTACATGGGCCTAGAGTAAGCTGTGCTTGCCTTTTCTGGTTTTGTTTTGTAGTTGTTCCACACATTACTGATGCAGTTCAGGAATGGGTAATGAATCAGGCAAAAGTTCCAGTGGATGATGACAAAAAAGAGCCACAAATCTGTGTAATTGAGGTGAGTATGGAACCTTTTAAGTTGTATATCTGCACTGAACACAATGAGCTCATTTCCTTTCTCTTTGCTCCTTACTGTAAAAAGGACAGACTGAAGTTTTATGGAGAACAGAAATTCAAAGACACATTTTATATTCTTTGGTTTGTTCTGAAAGGGGTGGGCATGGTCTTATCTCTACAGCTTCCATTTACTTGACTAAATCCACTCTAGAAAATGGCTGAAATTGAGCTGCTTAAGAGTTTATTAACTTGGGGAATTAAAGCAATGACTTTAATGTGAACTGTCTGTTCGAAGATCCAGATGTTTGACTGAGGTTTTATACTGTTAATAGTATTGAGAAAACTTGTGTAATACCTGAAATCTATGGTCAGTAGGAGAGCCTTTAAACATTCTAGCTTTCCATAGAACTTCAAATGTTCCATCTTGTTGCTTGTGGTCATGCTCAAAGGAATATATTTAAACAATGTGTAAATTAGTTTCCCACTTTCTGATAGTATCTTTAAGATCTTTGGAGGCAACTTTGTTAATCACTTAACCTGCTGATGTGTTCTGCACAATGGAAACAATGTTTTACCCACCCTTAGTAGGGCATTGAGAAAGCTGGATGAAAGCCAATAATTGCTAGTATTACAGCAGAAAATAATGAAAAAAGATTATACTTGAGAATCTGACAGAAGAATATGTCACAGATTGAATGCCAGAAGTGACCACTGTAATCAATAGTGCCGTAAGCTTTGCGACCCAGCAGCAGAATTACTCAGTGTTTCTTACGCAGAGATTGAAATACACTTACCAGTATAGCTATAGATCTTTTTATGATGTGCACAGTGAGAGTCAAATATTTCATTTAAAACAAATATGAAAAAGTAAATGCAAAAGTTGCACAAAAACATTAATAAGTGATGGTCATATCAGTCCTTTAACTACAAGTTACTACTGATGTTTGTTGTTGTTGTTGTTGTTTTTTTTTTTAACACACTTATACCTCCAGCCTGATAAAATTATTTTTCTTCAGTACTCTGAAAATAATTGTAATATTTTTCTGTTGTAAAATCCTGAAGGAGTTAGACTAAACATGTCTATGATGTACAAATGTAGTCGTCAGTTTTTCTGGTACTGGATGAACAGAAATATGTAATTCTATCAAAAACCACTTGGTGGCACAAAAAGATCGTTCTGAAATACAACTATTTCATCAGACTTGTGTGCAAAACTGCTTTATTCAGTGCTTAGTCTACTATAGCTCGCTGTGTCTTTGAAAGGCATCTGATTTTTGTCTTTATAAATAAATTTCAGCATGGCTTAGTCTTGCATTTTGGTTTGGTGATAAACAATTATTGATATTGGAAAGCTGTAATAATATTGAGAAATGTCTGTCTCTTGTTAATCACAAATATTTGTTAATCTGACAGGAAATAAAGTTTTTCCATACAAAAATCTCTGCATCAGCCTAACTATTGATTACTGGTTCACGACTTTGAAGGCAGTATGAAGCATGTATTATTCAGCAGCACCACACATCTTCCCCTGGGAAGCTTATGTGTTTGGTGTAAAGTGAACATAACAAAACTGGAAAATTGTTTAATGTTTTCCACAAGAAACAAAATATGCAGAGTAGATGAAAGCACTTTGTAGAGTATTTTTGCAAATTTCAATTGTCAGGGGTTTTTTTGTGATAAAAGTTTCATAAAACATCTTGAAATATATGAGAGACTTTTTGTTTTGTTTTTGCTTTCTGCCACTCTGACATATCCATTTCCTTTTCAGCTGGGTGGAACCATTGGCGATATTGAAGGAATGCCATTTGTTGAAGCATTTAGACAGTTTCAGTTCAAAGCAAAAAGAGAGAACTTCTGTAATATCCACGTTAGCCTAGTACCACAGGTAAGTTAGTAGAATTAATAAAATAAATTTTACTCTGTACTGGCTTTTTATTTGTTTACTTGTCTCATTAACCCTTTCATGCTGGAGTCAAGTCAAGACCACTATAACTCCTTGTATAGGGCTAAAAGTATTTTTTCTTTTGAACTCTAAATTTTGCTTCACAACTCACTGGGGATATTTTGGTAAGCAAAGGTTTGTAATGATGATAGATTGCACCTTCTACAGACAAAAGGATAATTACCAGCTACAGCTGTGGATTAGAGGATTGAACAGCAATTGGTAGGATTAATTCTGTGTATTTGAGAACGCAATTATTTACTACATCTAAATATTCCAAGAATAGTCACTGAAGGTTTTGTGCTGTGTTGGACATTCTCCATTTATTAGCCAAATCCAACTTTTGGAATATTCTTCTTCTTCTGCCTGAGCCAGTTATATGAAAATTTTTCCCTGAAAGCAAAAACAACAAAATAAACTGGACCTGAATTGGGACCTTGTGGTTTCTTCACAGTATTTCATATACAAGTAATAACAGTGGTGCCATTTCTGCTTCTGGCATATTATGGCTCTCTTTGGATATATTTATTTCCTGCAAATATTATTACTTGCAATGAATTTTCTCTTTTAATCTGTAACTGCTTTGTTAGTAGATGTTAGTTGCTATTTGAGCTTTCAAAATGTGCCTTTCCAGCCTAACGCTACTGGTGAACAGAAGACAAAACCAACACAGAACAGTGTTCGAGCACTGAGGGGTCTAGGCTTGTCTCCAGATTTGGTGAGTCAATAAATACAGATTTTTATGTATAGGTCATCTAGAAATGTCCTTGCATAACTTGTGTTCAAAGAATAAGCTGTAGTCTCTCAGGAGAGACAAGAATTTTAGAAGAAATGCAAAATATGTGCTGCATAGCTCCATTAAAGCCACAGGAAATCGAATTACTCAAAATCACTCTAAGCTAACTTAATTCAACTAACTTCTTGCAATATCTTGGGATTGTAGCTATATTCTTCTAAAGGCATCTTTTGACAAAAATAATTCTTCACTGCTAAAAATAATTGAAATTTCAGTTCGCTTTCTAGGAAGACCTAGAATGTTTCTGTCTTCTAACATTCAGAAATTTTTTTTATGCATTATTAAGAAGAAGCAATGTGTATATCCTCAAAAAAGAAAAATGATTCTTAAGAAGATAGTCACACAACTAAATTTTGTGTTGTGCTTCTTTCTGTTTTGTTTGTTTTTTTGAGCTCTTGCATTTTACACTTATGAATGAGTGTGCTAACTACAAAACCAATGGATTTGTAAATAGGATATGTGAAAGATATGTTTGGTGTCAAATGGTTGTGACATGGTAATCGTAACCAGCTTGTGGAAGGAAAGACTTACTAATGTAATGCAGTGTTCCAGGTTTTAGGGCCTAATCTCCAAAGTCCCTCTTGAAGTGCTAATTGCATAGGGAAAGTTGCATGCGCTCGTCAGTGCTGCCCTGTTGGATTCAGCTGTTCCTCATCTTCTGTGTTATGTTCCTTTGCGGTGCATCTCTGCCCCTGTTATTGCAGTTTTGTATTTTTCGTGCTGATTCTGGTGTTTTTTTGATTTCTGTGTCTGCATTAACTTTAAATTTGTCTCCGCAAGATGGACGATAGATTTCAAAGTGGGTTTAGTCATGTGCTCGTACTGTCAAGGTTTATGAATTATACCTTCAGCTTCAAACTGCACCAGATTTCATGTATGACTTGTGCTTAAGTGAATAGAATGTACAAATTGTTTCCTAATTACATTTTGATTTAAAAATGTAATAATTTTTCCTCATACATGGCATTTTTTTTCTGTTTCTAGAATTACCTCTGAGAGTAGGGTAAGTTAATTAGACTCCATCAGTATCAGTGTACTAAGCTGCATTAGCAAGGTGATCAAAGGTCAGCTACAAGTTTCTGAGCAAAAGGGCTTGATGAATTAAGTAGCTGCATTTGCTAGAAAGATGGGGAAGGTAATGAGCTAATCTTGTAACAGGATCATCCTACTTTCTGTTATACTTTCAGGTTTCAAAAAACTAAAGAGAGTAGATTGAGTAATCAGTAGGCTTTGATAGAGCAGTTCTGCATTTTGATCTAGTTGCCTGGAGTTACATAATGCAAAAAGAGACCCCTTCCAACAAACACCAAAACATATTAATTTCTTCATTGGTTAAAAATAATCAATATTTTCTAAAATTACTGGGGTTTAAATGTATCATCAAAATACTAGCAGAATAATTGCACCAGTAAAAACTCCATACAATTATGAATTAGTTTTCTCTTCTTTGGCCTTCTTTTTGTCATGATGCGTAAATTAAAAAGACACTGAAATACTCATGCATGTAAGCTAAGTATTATTGCTCTCAATTTAAATCTGATCTTACTGATAAGATTACAATATTCCTTTGGATTCATCATATTCATACAGAGCTGCTAGACTTGAGGCAAAGAGTATTACAATAGTAGCTGAAAGAAAGGAGAACATGATGAAGTAGTATTACAGAGAATGCCAATGAAAGATGAATGAGAATGGGTCAGTATGGGCAGGTGACTGATTTACTTCTGCTTTGCTAGTAGTTATTTGCGAGCTATGATATATTGTAGAACTCTGAAAGAGGGGAAAAGAGTCAAAAAAGGCACATTTGTTTGTGCTCTGCTTCCAAGGGAGAGGAATTTCTCTATGACGTATTAAGGATCTTCTACTGGTTTGCCTAGTAAATATTTAAAGTTTTTCCTTCTGTTATGACAGATAGTCTGCAGGAGTGCAAAACCTATAGAGATGGCTGTGAAGGAGAAGATTTCCATGTTTTGTCACGTGGAGCCTGAGCAGGTCTGTACTCGAGTATTACATGTGGGAAAGTATACAAATATTTATGTGCATTTCTCTTTTCAAGTTCAAACTGCTTCATTAATACATAATTGTTTTTATCATTTTTATCTTGCTGTTATGGATGCTATAGCGTTTTCAAAATATCAGGAGTATATATGTTAAGTTCTATGTCAAATGGTCATTAATAATTTAAATGCATGTTGTGTAAAAGCTAATAAGAAATAGATTTTGAGTGCATGGTTAGTTGTTATACATAGCGTGAACTTGCATAGTTTTCACAACTGTGGTTGGTTATTGTAGTCATACAATAAATCATCTCAGGTGATCATAATAATGTGTGAACAAAGTGTGGTTAAAGCTGGGTGATTTGCTTGTCCACAAGTGGTCACAGCCACATGAACACCCTTACTGTGATAATACGTAACAGGCTATTTACGGCCTTTGACATGCATCTATTGTGTAGTTATATATTCTTCTACAATTCATGTGTGGTTTTTCCCTTAATAGTTTGCAATTAATTGCTATTCAAATATTAATTTTGATTAATTGACTGCTCTTTAATATTTTTGCAAGTGAGAGCACTTTACTATTCAATGTAATGGATAATACTAAAGGTACAAGAGATGCAAGTGGTTATGTGGCATTTCAAATTGAATGGGCACATAGAGAGGCGTGGGGCAGCACAAGTACAAAGTTATGTGATGAACAGAAGTAGCTCGGGGTAACAAAGTGAGTATATTTTACTGCTCATGTCTTCAGGGAAGAGAACACTTGTGCTCAGGATTCTGAGCTCTGTGATCTCAGGTAAGCCAAGCACAATCAGCTTAATTGCTGGCAGCGTGGATGCAGTTTATCAATGTGTTCTTAAGAAAAATGGTGCTTAGATGGACTGTACTCAGTAATTACATAGCCTTGTTCACTAACAAAATACTTTTAGAAGACTTTATCACAACCAAATTGGGTCTGTTTTGTTAAGTTTAATTTGTTTTCTTGCTTTCATGGTTAATGCTCTTCAAGTTTGTGAGAGGGGATGAAGGAAGTGCTAGCAAGCATGAGTGCTTGTGGGGCCAGATGTTTGCATTAAAACTGATGCATTGATGGGCTTGACAAGCCTGTATGATGGTATGAAGGAGGACTAAAACACACTTTTGAGTAACTTTTTTCTTGTAGATTTAATGGAAATATTAGCTGTGCTGTCCTGCTCATTCAAAAGGAAGGTATTTAAAAACCAGAATGTGTGTAGAATAAAAAATGCATATAGTATCCAAAAGTAGAATGACTGTGTTTCCTATGAAAAATTTATGTAAGTTTTTTATGTTCTGCTTTTTTTTGTTAGGTGATATTTATTCATGATGTTTCTTCTACTTATCGAGTACCAATCCTGTTGGAGGAGCAAGGCATCATTAAGTATTTTAAACAGAGGTTAAATTTACCTATTGATGACCAGCCAAGTGATCTTCTAATGAAGTGGAAGAAAATGGCTTGCAGGTATTCTACATCCTGCTGCTTTCTGTAGAGGTGCTGTAATTCAAGTTAGGTTTTAGCTGCTATGAAGGCACCCAACTGGACTGGGGATAGTGCTGATCAACACCTGTGAATGGTCTGGGTTTAAAACCCTTGTCAGTTTGGAAATTTTAGGAGATATTTTGTGGAGTTAAGGAAAAAGCAAACACTGTTGAAGTGGTTTTGTTTATTTTCTGGTGAAATTTGATGTAGTAACTGAAGAACTTGTTTTTGTCAGATACGAAAGGTTGCTGAAGGTGTGTTCCATAGCTCTCGTTGGCAAGTACACAAAGCTAAGTGACTGCTATGCATCTGTTTTCAAAGCTCTGGAACACTCTGCGCTGGCAATTAATTACAAACTGGATTTAATGGTGAGGATATTTCTGCTTTTTGCTTTCAGGGATACTTTGAATCTACTATTGTATCACTATATGGTAACCTACTAGTTCCCATTATGTGAGGCAGTTTTAATTCATGTGAAAATTAGAAAATGAATCATGCTGATAAATACAGACTGGCCAACCGTCTCATTTTTTAAAATAAATGTGTACAGATTTAACTATTTTATTTGGAACTCAACTTATCTGAAAGGAGCACTGAAGCTATTTAAGACTGGATCTGATGAAAAAGCAGACTTTGTCTGCAAATCTGTATTTACTATCGAAGTTAGATTTCACTTGTTTTCACGACACATGGTTTTAGAGTGAACTTGGCTGTCTTGGGTTAACAGTTGGATTCAATGATCTTGGGGATCCTTTCCAATGTAATTATTCTATGACTATAAAAGGGCAGAAGTACCAGTCTTTTAAAAAAAAAAAAAAAAAAAAAAGCAAAAATTAGAATTTGGGTAATTGGCAGGTGGTCAGGCTTTCCTTGTTCCCTGGAAAGATTATTAGCAGATATTCCAAATGTTGTTTCTGTGTGCATGAAAAAACAAGAAAGTGGGAACAGCCAGGACTGATCCCTGGAGATTCTTAGATCCTGACTGGAAATGACCCTAAGCAGCATGCTCTAATTTGACTTGCTTTGAGCCTTTGGCTCAAGGCTTCCCAATGTCCTTTCTGACCTACGTGATTGTGTCACTGTAGTGTTTTGTACTGACAGCTGCAGAGCAGGAAATTTTTATGATATGAATAATAGCTTTGCTTTTAGCAAAAAAGGTGAAAGGTGCCCTGTCTGCAAACGCATAGCAAGCTTCGTGTGCAGCTGGTCTTAAGTTCGGTGGGGCTTCTGTATGGACAAGCATGAGAACTGATAGGTGCTGAGCTCAGTGCAGTGTTGAAATGTTAACAGACACAGCTCCCACTGTACTTAACTGCACGTCCAAACCTTCTTTTAGAGTTTATGCCCAAAGGCTCTCAGTATAATCCCATGCTCTGAAGGAACTGCTTAATCTGAATGATGAAATGTTGATGCTGCTTAAACTTCTCAATGTGTTTGGCAAGGAAAATACAATTAACTCCAACTGTCGTTAGTTTCTCTTTCCAACCACGCAGTATCATTAGTGTCCTTTTAGTTGATCCTGTAAAATTCTTCTGGTATAGAATAGCCACATTCAAAAGTAGTTGTTTTTCTGTTGTATTGGGATGACAGGATAAAGTCAGCAGCACTCCTCGTTTTGCCCTGGTTGCCATAGGAAGGTAACCTGGGTTCACAGTTACAAAGCATTCTAGTGAGTCTGCTTACCTAGAGGGTGCCAAACAGGGCTGTAGGCAACACAACTCCTGAGATATGTGCAGAGAAAGGGGCACAGATTGTGGCAATTAGAGCAAACACTCGGTCTTAAAAGCAAGTACTGGGTCTTCAGTGAAGCTGTAACAGGTTTATTAGCAAATTCACTTGAAACTCTTAATAATTTCTCTTAATGCTTGATTATATACTGTCTGCTGCTCTTTCTGTGGAAGAGGAGACCATTCATTGCATGTTTTTCTTTATTAGTACATAGATTCAACAGAACTTGAACGTTCTACGGAAGCAGAGAACTCCGTGAAATATCACCAGGCATGGCACAAACTGTGCAAAGCTGAGTAAGTGACATTGGGCATTCTGTATACCAAATGCAGACCATGATATTTATTTCACGTGATGAAAAATGCTTCAATAAATCAAGTAATTTCTCAATGCATCCAGACTTCTGTTCCTTATGTGAAAGGATAAATTGCATGGGTGCTGTAAATCTTCAGCAAATTGAAGTATCAATGTGTATCCTCAAAGTCTGCTTAATCTCTTTAGACAAATTGCAGTTTTTTAGTTGTTGGTTTAGGGTTTTGAATTTTTTCGTTGTTATTTTGCTTCTTTAGATACCTGAACTTTCTTTAGAGTGCAGATCAGTTGTCAAAAGTTTTTTGTTGTCAACGTGCAGCATAGTGAAAGGTGCTTGTAAATGCACACTCTGCAAATGTCTCTGTTCAGAATCATTGCCCGGATTTCAGTTTGTATTTTTAAAGGGATGTTGTTTCTTGTCTAGATGCATTTAGTTTTTTTGATATTAGAAGATCTAAACTTTGAGTGTTAAGATAAGATCTAAACTTTGTGTGTTAAGATTTTAAGTAGTGAATACGTAGCTAGTTTATTTGAGCAATGTTTATTTAAGCAGTGGGAATTTCAGTGTGAAGTGTGATATTGGTCAGATGAGAATTGGGGTGGGTAGATGAAACACATCTGCAAATTTAGAGCTAATTTCTTTGTATTCGGAATGGTTTTATAAAACATGCCTTTCGTGAATTGTGCTTGCTTAGTTATAACCTCAAAAGTCTTCAAGTTGTGTGGATTCCTCTGCTGGCTTGACTCAGCATGTTAATTCTTTTATATACGGCTGTCATTACAGTGGCATTCTGGTCCCAGGAGGTTTTGGAATTAGAGGAACAGAAGGCAAACTCCAAGCTATCTCCTGGGCAAGAACAAAGAAAAAACCTTTTCTTGGTAAGATCATTAGAGTGAGAAACCCCAACGCCCCATGGTAGGGAAGGATGCAGTCTTAGGGAGGTATGTGTGATAGTGTGACTATCTGCCATGTAAAGAATCCCCAGGAGCATGGTCGTGTACCATGTCTGCTGTATAAGGAAGGAAAAAAAGACAATCCGTATTGCAAAGGTTTAATTTGCTGTGTACACAAATGGAGAGTCTTTGCTTCTCACTGTAACGAAATCAGTATAATTCTCTTTATTAAACAGTGTGCAGAAAACATAGGTGTCTTTGGCCCACTTCTGCAATATTAAATGTTTTTTTTTTTGATTTACTGGTTATGTTGTGTTATTAGGATAAAGTCCAAAGACATCATTTGGCCTATAAGCAAAGTGCTGTTTGTGTAAGTGCCTCTCAGGCTTTGCTTCCTACTCCACATTTTTTGCTTTTTTTTAAATGTCTGAGTAGTTGCCAAAGCAAAGTTTGAATCTGGATACATCCAGACTTTCAGCTTCTGTTTGTCTTTGCAGTAATTATTGGTAAAATAGATGAGAGGAAAAAAATACCTTTGAAAGGGCTTAAAGCACATAATTGTGTCACATGTACTTACAGTGTGCCAAGTTTGAAGTGCGAGTTTTACATTGAGCAGCCACTTTTGGCTTAGCTTTTTGTAAGTCTGTGTATATGCAATGAATACCAAGATTTCAAAGCAGTCAAGTTTAAGACAGAACAGCAAGTGCTTAGATAGTCCTACTCTTTGTCCTGGTAAATTCTGAAGTTTTTGTTTTCTCTTCTAGGAGTTTGCCTGGGAATGCAGTTAGCAGTTGTGGAATTTGCAAGAAACTGTTTGAATTGGGAAGGTAAGCTCAGTGTGCTGGTGTGAATATGATTTGTTTAGAAGAATTTTTATTCTCTATGTGAAATGTATGTCTATTATTAGAACTGTTTACAGATCCTGTGATTGTTAGATACTTAGCTCTTGCAGCAAGATCGTTTTCAGCTAAGTACCCTGTGCTACCTCTCTGTGCAAGAGCTCTTTGTTATGCAGATTGCTTGAAACCTGCTTCTTGATCTAAAGAGTGTAGAAGAAAGTGTGCTCAGAGTTCACCTCTGTAGTCTCTTTCTGAAGTGTGCAGGTGGTGAGAAGTAAAAACTGAGAAGTGGTTTTCTCACTTGCCTTCATTAGCCAGAGTGGCCAAACAAGAGCCATTGCAGTAGTGGTATGAAGAGATTTAACTTATCAATGAATTCCTAATACTGAGAGCAGAGAGGAGAGTGTTTTGGAAGGCAGGAAAGGGAACGTGTGTGTCTGAGGTCATATGCTTCCTGTGGTTGCTTCAAAAGTTGTGCAGGATGGATTTCAACACATGAGATTGTAACATAAATGTAGACAAGCCCTGAAATGCCACAGAGCTGCTATGAGTTTGTAGTGCATGTAGAGCAAATGTACTGTGTTTACTTTGAACTTCTGTTCCAGATGCAAATTCTACAGAATTTGACCCAGACACAAAAAACCCTGTTGTAAGTACTGTTTTTTCCCTGCATGTGTTTTGTGAGCATACATCTTTGTTAAAAAGGAAGTTACCTCCATGTTAGTTAAAATCTATCTCTATTTTTACGTGGCAGGACATGAGGTGGTATCTGCTGTCCTTACTGAATATTGTTTAAAAAGGTATATTCTTCTGATAGTGTCTTGCCATTGCCCATTTGCTTCTGTGAATTGCCTTAGCTTTATTTTTGTAATTTTTCTTATAGTTTCCTTGTGTGTAAACTCATGATGGGAGTAGACAGTAATGATTAAGTTGGCTTTACTAGGGAATAAAATATAAAAGGGAGTTGAAAAGTGTAGCATAAAGCTATTACCAAAATAAAAATTTATGTGATAAGATAAGGATTAAATGGAAATGGGTTTAAAAATTCTTGTATTTCCTTTATATAGATAATATAAATAACCACTGCACCTGTCCTCCCCATGCATCTGATGATCCTTCTCTTGACAAAAATTTCAATGCCCCAGATATGGCAGGGCTCTCTGCATCATATGCTGATGGTGGGATTTTAGAGTGGATTTCATCACACTATTAATGTAGTAAAACTTAAAAGTGATCAGTGAAAGAGAGTTCTTAAGAAAATGAAAAAAAACCAGAAATAAATCTGAGAACTAAAGCAGTATCTTGGTGTGAGATGTAAACATCTGCTCTAGTGACAAATTAGGTAGGTTGCTCACAGTGACCTACTGTTTCTCTATGAATTTCATTCAAAAGAATTTTGTTGGGATTTGCAAGTAAAACATACTGTTTTTCATGTCTGCTTAGTCTGAAATGTGCAAATAGGAGGATTTTTAGGGCATTTGCTCAGTTTGTCAAAGTTGCTTGTTTGCATAGGAAAGATAATCTAGTTTGAACTTTCTAAGGTAAATTAAAGACCTTCAGAGTTTCAGTGTGAGATTTGCTGCTAGAACTTGGTGGTGTTTGGAGAAGTCCTCAGGTGTACGAAGGTAAACTTTGCTTTTGGCATCAAGTTTGTGGCCTTGCCGTAGTTAGAGGTCTCTTCCTTTCTCCTTGACTATGTGCAAAGATGGACTCTTTCACTGCAGGGGTCAGTTTCATAATGGCAATATGTTGTAAAATGGGGAAGATAACTGAAAGCTAACTGTAAAATTTTAGGTTGTAAGAAGGTAGAGCACAGAAGACTGATTCTGGGGCATCCTTATTTCTGGAGCTTTTTGAGTGCCCGTTTTATTTAATGGTATTTAACTGGGTGATTTGTAGTTTGCATTCAAGGGCAAGTAAGGTAGATATGTTAAAGAGAAAATTATGTGGACATAAAGTTAAGAAAATAATGGAATGAATGTATGTGTCATAGAAGATTAATACATTGTTTACAATGGAAGTGTTATCATTGCAGTATGTATAATGGATATTCTGTTTTTCTGAGCTGTATTAAGGTTCTGAAATTGGTTATTGACAGTCATATTTCAGCATCTTAATCTGATCTTTGACACCTCAGTTCTGGACATGAAGCAGATATAAATCATTCCAAGTGGGAGATTTGCACTACAATAATTACAGCTGCTAAATAATCTGCCTTAGCAGAGTCCATCCTGTGCTGAAAGCTGTTTAACTATTCTATATAATCAATAAAAACAATTGGAAGAGAAGCAGATTACTGAAGCTTTTGAACTATCGAACTGATGTAGATGTTTCATTATCCAAGAAAGTTAATTGGAATATGTCAGCACTTAATACCTTATGATGCCACTGTGTGCTAACTTAGGACTGAAGCAATGTACTTTTCTTTTGGTTTCCCCTCCTTTGGAAACTGAAGAGGGAGAAGAAAGGTACTGGTGAGGCAGTAGTTACATTTCCTTTTATTTTTTAAAAAAGGAATGAAACTTGGCATGTAGTTTGGCTGGGGAACTGAGAGGCATCATAAAATACGCAGTTACTTACATCACTTCTTAATTTGCTAAGCATTCAGGTACTCAGAACTGTACTACTGAAGTTGATAGTTTCATCTAAAATACTTAGAAAATATTTTGGTCTCCTTTGTTTCCCTTTGTTGAATGCATGTATGGAAATTTGAACCTTTTTCTTGCAAATAAAAACAGCAATTATCAAGTACTCATGTAACTCAGTATTGCACAGAATCACAGAATCATTTAGGTTGGAAAACGAAGCAGGATCCTCCACTGAGAATGGGAGCCGAGTAATGACAAACACCGGTACGGTTAGATTGCGTTCTCATTTATTGTTCAAATCAAGCAGGATTATGTAGCATTTCCAACTAGTCATCCATTGTCCACACACTGTAACTAACTCTATGATTGGATACTTAGGTAAAATCAAGCCTGTCTACTGTCTACTAATTGGATAACATACGGCAAACAAGTGTCCTCCCTCCTCCCAGCTTGCCGTTATCACGTCCCGTTAAACCTCCCTTTTTTCTCATGGACCCCTCAAGGACACTCTCAGCACTTAGTTATGTTAATCTCACAGCACTCAGAGCAAGCAGGCCCTGCTGAGTCTGGCTTGTTCACTGCGTTCAGATACAGACCATGTCCATTCTGCTATAAGAATTCTTCTACAGGAAAAGACTTCCAAAATCGTCAATTCCAACCTTAAACCAAATACCACCTTGTTAACTAGACCATGGCCCTAAGTACCACATACATTTGTGTCTTGAACATCTCCAGCGATGATGACCCCACCACATCCCTGGGCAGCCCATTTCAATGCTTAACAACCCTTTCAGAGGAGAAATTCTTCCTGATGTCCAACCCGAACCTCCTGTGGCACAGCTTGAGGCCATTTCCTCTCATCCTGTCGCTGGCTGCCTGGGAGTAGAGCCCAGTCCCCATCTGGCTACAACCTCCTTTCAGGCAGTTGTAGAGGTTTCTGGGGTCACCCCTGAGCCTCCTTTTCTCTGGGCTAAACCCCAGCTTCCTCAGCAGCTCCACCTCAGACTTGTGCTCCAGATGCTTCATCAGCTCTGTTGCCGTTTTCTGGACATGCTCCAGCACCTCAGTGTCCTTTTCCCCAGGGCAGCTTTCCAGCCACTCTTCCCCAAGGCTGGAGTGTTGCCCTGGTTCAGTAGGAAGATGAGGGAGGTACGTGAGCTCTGAGCACAGCCCAAGTTCTTGTTCTCATCTTGGTTGATTTTTTGCAGGTGATGTTCCCATTATATGTTTTTAAGCTTTCTGCTTTACTTTCTGGCCTTTTTGAAAAATAATGATAGGTAAATTTTTAGTATTCTTTGCAGGAGGATGGCTGTTCAAAAAAGTAATGCATTTGCTTGAGTGTAGAGATTGGTATGAATTTTCTCATGCAAATGGTAATTTCAAAAATAACTCCTTTAAAGGGAAACTGTATAGTCTGAACTGCTAGTGAACTGGATTCACTGGATGGATGAAGAGTTATTTGTTTTGTTCCATTTCCCTCACCTTCTTCTACTATTAAACTTAATTTTTTGGTTTTTTTATGATCCTTTTAATTATGTTCTTTGTCAGTTTTATTGCAACTGCATCTAATACTGTTCTGGAAGAAAAAAAGACTTTCTGGAAATAATTTTCTTTTTTTTCCCTTTGATTTAAAAAAAAAAAAGTGACCATTGTTCTTCATGAACAATTACACCTTGTATAGGATCATGAACCTGAACTTACTACGCTGAGTAAAATAACTGCGTTTTCTGTATACTCAAGAAATTGTGCAGAAGTATATTTTGCCAGTAGGCGACACTCTTAAAACGTGTTAGTTTCCTGGTGCCCATGTTTCCTATTCAGGATGTCAGTAACCTGATTGAATTCCAGAATTTCTAAGGTTGTCAAAGAGATGAAAAGGAATGTGTGTCTCACACATGCAAAGGCACGTCTTAAAATTCTGTGACTGTACTTAGGTGTGTGTGTAAAGTTGCTAGTGGAGCTTAGTTAGCATAATGTGCGTGTAGTGTATTTACTTTTGAAAGCAAAGCATATTGTTAATTTATAATATTTTTCTAAACCAGGAAAAAAGTAATAAATACAATTTTCTTTCTTCCAAGAAATAACACATTTCAACAACTAAAGGGGTTTTGCAAAAGAAGGGCCTTGGGAGCATGTTAAGACAATCATATCACATTTAAACATCATATTTTTTAAGGCTTCTATTCATGCATCACTGGTGTGGAGTACTTTATTCCTCATTTCATGGAGAGGAAATTCAGGGATAGGAACCACAGTAGTATGGGATCTTGAATGCACTTCAAGGGCTTTGCAATTAAGCTGAGTCTTTAAGTCGTTAAGTAACTCTGAGATCTAAGTGATTTATCAAGATAATGGATGATGTTGGTGTTAAAATTCAGTCCAAAATTCCAGGTTCTCTAGTAGGATTAGTGCCTAATCCACTGATTACTTGTCTTCAAAATGTCCATTCTTCATACTTCTCTTTCACTAATTTCTTCTTAAGTAAATAATAATGCCCATGAAGAATAATGCACGTGTGAAAACACAGCTCTTAGAGGAATCATGCAATGAAAAGGTGAAGACTGCACCAAATAAAGCTAATGAATTTTAACTGCAACAACAGGCACTCAGTTTATATATGTGCTTACATGTTCCCGTTTACAGAGTCATCAAAAAAAAGTACATACTTACATAAATATAATTTAAAGTGAGCATGTAATGTTGCAGTTATCATACTTGGCATTGTTACATTGCTATTGAAAATAAGTACTTTATTTCCTAAAAATTTGCGCTACTTGTTGTATGAAGTGTCATCTTTTGTGAATGATGAAACTGAACTGGGAGGAGTATTGGTTAGTATACACTAGGGAACACTCCTCAATTGGAGTGCTGCACCTTTCTTTCTGCCTGTTTTAGAAGCTGTGTGATTTGAATTTGTCTAGAGATCCAAACAATAGCCCAGGTAAAGCAGGATTTGTTAAATAACACCTCAAATGTAAATAGAAACAGTAGTTCTGAACTAGTTGGAAGGCATTTTAGCTGGAATGTGTGGCTGGTGACTGTGGAGGAAACACAATACAGACATACCTTGTTATCTGTTAAACCTTTATTCCATATGCTTTAAAATAATAACAAATCTTTGGGTTTAGATGTACACATAACGTAAACAAATGCCAGGCTCTTCTTCAAAGCAGTGATACTCGTTCTTGCAGATGCCTCACTGTCCTGTACCAGTTATCCTTTTTACAATCATGATAAACTCATCAAAGCTGACAGATCCATCCTTATTTTTGTCCAACGATTTAATTATGTTATCAAGTGAGAATTGATCCTGTTTTTGTAGGACAAGAATTAAAACAAAAAAAAAAAAGAGAATGAAATAATTAGATCACAATGAGCATTTTTGTATGAAGAACGTTGCCAAGAAGTGACACAGGCAATAACAGTCAGTGTTACTTGAAGGTGTTACTGGTGGTGTTGTATTTACTGGTTTGGCTGGTTAAACTAGTAGGACAGTGTTTGCTATTGCATGCCAAAAATATTAACAAAGATACATAACCATTTCAGAAATACGAAGTATTACTCAGATAGGTTACTCCAGTTCTCTAGGTAAATCTGGAATATTGGAAATGGAGCAGGTGAAATAGTTGCAGCAGGTACATAATCACCAGTAAAAATTAATATGCATGCCACCTACTCCTTTGTTAGATACTAAATTGGGCGGTGCATGCACTGTTTGAAAACATGTTGCTACTTTCTTTATGCTTTGGGCCAAGATCTGAGGGTCTCTTTCCCTCCCTTTCCCCCCTCTTTAGTAGGAATACTGTATTCACTCTTGAAAAAAATCTTGCTAATGTATTAAATCTAGTTTAGATTATTAGCTTCTTGTATTTCTTGTGTCTGGTAAGAGTGCATGTAGCATCCTGCTGCAGTGAATATTCTGATAACAACCCTGATCAGGCTAATTAAATAATATAAACCAAATTTGGAGTTATAATTTAAATTCTTAGAATGTTTTCTTTGTTTTATACCATGTATCCCTGCATGTTTTGTAACATCCTATTGTGTTTTGATATTGATTTATTATCGTGCCACAAATGTCTGCAAACAGACTCATTGCTTGAAAATGTCTGAGGTCCAGATAGAAAACATCAGTACTGCTTTTTCTGAACAGTTCCATTTCCACATATCTGGGAAAATGGGTATGATGCTGAATTGTATTCAGCTAATATAAAAAGCATTATAATTCTGAATTTGTCATCACATTTCTATTAATTTTTGGCAATTAATTTCTAAGCTGTCTTTTAAGGGAAAGAAAAAACGCTTTCTGTTTTATTAGGGTTTTTTGAGGAGTCTGTTGTTAATAAGCCATTTCATGTTAATTGAAATGACTAAATTGGATTACTGTAGTTCTCAAAATACTGTAATTTTCTATGGGATTGCCACTTATTTCAGACCTTCAGCAAAAATTGTTTTTATGAGATATCCAAAACACAATATTTAAAAATTTGTCTAGCAAAAGAATCTAAATTGAGTCCTAATGCAGTTCAGGAAAGATTTGGCAGAGAATATATATAAAATCAGAACACAGATTTCTAGCTACAGGAAATGGGTATTTTTCTTTAGCTTAGTGGCATCTCTTTTCTTTACTTGGCATCATTCTGGAATGGCAAAACTTCTTTTATTTTGTGATGGTGGTAGTTTAATCTAGATAGTAATTGGCTGAGGTCTCTTGCTTTTAAATGTGTTCTACTGTTTTACTTGGTTTATAGATTTTTTTTTTCCTATATATTTTATAGATTCAAGATTAATTATTTAGACTGAAATGAAAAATATTTTATAAGATTCAGATATAATATTTCAGGTGAAATTCAGCTTGCATTTAAAAAAAAACAAAAAACCAAACCCAAAGAGAACAGCTTCTTAGATTTTTTGCATTTTGTTTCATAGGACTTTGTTATAAACTCTGTACTCAAATATCTGTTTTGAGCTACTGTTCATCAATGTAAATGAAGTTTTATAAGCCAAAGCTTATTTAAGAATTACGGATTAATGAAACCATTTGGGCACAGTAGTCTGTCCTGAACATCATTGCCTGTATTTCCTTTATCTTGCGCGTTCCATGGAAGCACAGTAAATACAATGAGAGTGAAACTTACCTTCAAGTACTGTGCAAATTGATTCTGAAGCAGATTCTTCAGCCCACCAATGGACAGTGCACTGGTGCTGCCCTCCTGTAAAGCATACTGGGTAAAATACTTCAGAAGGTTTTCGTTGAGTAAATGTTCCATGTTTCTCAGATGTTGTCTTGAAGAATTACTGCAAACAAAGCAGACAATAACAATCAGAATTTGAAATATATCTGGCACTCTCTTCTTTGTTTAATTAACCATTTAATGAGTAATACTTAACCTAGATGAAAAGAGTTGGTTTTTTGGTTTTTTTTTTTCTGTAAAATTGATCAACTCTCCCAAGAAAGGAAATTATCTAAGTTAGGTTTAAGGATTTGAAAGACCCAATATATTTAGGTTATGCTTACCTCACTCAGAATCTGGAGCTTTCAGATGTATCCAGCAGTGAGAGTCTCAGATTGGAGCAACCTTTATAGTTGCTTGCATGCTCCACCCTAATTATGAAACTAGCATGTGTCATTGAGTCAGTGTACTAGTTACTGTGTTTTCAGTAGTCAAAGGAATAGAATACTTTAGCAGTACAAATGAATAATTTTTTTTTTATGTCTGAAATTGTCATCATCCTCCACTGCACTTGATGTGTATTTACTTGGTCTTTACAGGTGATACTGGAGAGGTTTTCTTGCTTGAATTTGTGTATTCTTCACTTTCAAGATGAACTACACTCAAAGAAGTGTGAAAAAGACTCCTATGAGGATATGTATAGCATTTGTTATTGTAGTGGCCTTTTGGAAAATGGCAAATATAAGATTTTAAAAAAAAATCTAGATACATAAATAAAATATTAAGAAGCTACTCGCTCTTTGTGTGAGTAGATAACCACACTTCTCCACGTTTTGTGCAATTTCTGAGCACAGGAAAGAGATGAAGTTCCTCTGGAATAAAATTTTGGTTGCTAGTGTTAAGAATCAAAACATTCCATTACGTGAATGGAAAAAAACTGAAGTGTTCTAAATGAGAAAGTTGAATGTGACGTTCTGAAAAATAGTCCTTTCTCGGGAAGACTTTTATAACTGAGTATTGTTCTGCAGGTTCTGAATTTCCCATTCTGAATGTTCCAATTGATTTATCAGGTTCCATTGATGGTCTGTGGGACATCCTGGAGCTGATAATCAGCCTCTGGTTGATGCTTCATGACCCAACACTGTTAATTTTGCAACTGCTGAGTTGCTGGCTCTGGCTGTGGTTTCTACTTGTGGTTTCTAATCTGCCTGCTGTCTGTTGTTGTAATTTTTTTTGTGCTTGGCTCCAGGCCCACTGACTTGATTTTTCACCCTGTCCATCACTTCTTGAGAATCAATTGTCATTGTGTCACTTATAACTCTAAACCAAGAGCTTTGTGGGTCTGTAGGAGACGGATGGGGCAGAAGGGATGTTTTTGGAACTGCAGGTGTATGGGTGTAGGATTCTATAATAGCTAAGTTGAGAAAACCAGGCAAACTTTGGTAGATGAGTCATGTAGATACACACCTTGCATTAGCAGCCCATTTCCATGTGCTTCCTCTCACTTCCAAGTGTTGGAAGAGTATCAGAATACTCCCTAGAGATCATATAATTAATTCTTTCCTTTACCCTGGAGTGGGGTCACCAGTATTTATGCTGAATGTCTGCTGAATTTAGGAATAAATGCCTTAAATAATGGGGAATCCACAACCTCCTTATCTGGTCTGTTCCTTGTGGGTTTTGTTAGACTGTATTACTGATTGTCCACAAGCCTTGCTGCACTTGAGCCCCTTGAATGTCCTGTCTCTGCAGATAGAACAGACCTGTCATCTTCCTTCTTAAAATGGTCTTTGACATCAGTGAAATTCTCCGTTCTCCTCTTTTTTTTTGATTCAGAAATCCTTGCTAGTTTAGTCTTTCTTTGTGAGTCCTGCTACTTAGATCTAGTAATTTCTTCTTGACTTTCTTCAGTTGTTTCCCATTCTGCTCGAGATGCCATGTCCAAAGTTGTACCACTTGTTCACCACTCTGGGTGCTCATGGTGTTGCAGATTTAAATAGTTCCAGAGGCATTTGGCTGATGAGGACAATCTCTATGTTATTTTACAGGGAAGTGTCCAACTACAGGTTTTTAACAGTGGAAGACTTTGTCAAGTTTCTTGACACTTAATTTCAAGATTGTGGAGGGGAAAAATACACTGATTTCAAATTCAGTGCAAAAGCTTGGCATTAGCTTGAGGTACACAGAACTGGGGCAAGGAATCCCCCAGCATGTGTACAGTCCAGCTGAGGGACAAAACTGGAAATGCACTTCCTCCTATGTTTGCTTTTTGGCCCTACAGAAATTCAGGAGCTGCTGCTGTCTATACTAACAGAACCTCTGCTGCTGCTCTGGGATGTGGGAGTAGCAGTGCGAGCACGCGTGGGGCTCGTGGCCTGGAATGCATTGTATGGGTTAGGGTGAGTCCCATACACCAAACTGGGGCATGAACTCTGTGGTTGTTCATGACAATAAGATAATCATAAGTCCTTTTGTCTTCTTTTCGTTTCTGCCAACAAAACGAAAAATAAATATCTGTCTCCTTCTCCTTTCGTCCTCTTTTCCACCTTTGGTAGGTGGTGAAATTTTAGTAGTATTGCGTGACTGGGTGATCTGCTAAGGCTTCTGCTCCCCACCTGCTAATTCCTCCCTGCAGCTCCTGTCTGGTAGCCTCACCATCCTTATCACTTTATCCCTTTTGGAAGCAGTGCCAGCAAGCTGCTGGGCCTGATCTGTATTGTCGACATTACAGTATTTGCAAGATTTGTTTTAAGTATTCAAATGACTTCTCTTTGTACCTAAGGCACATCCCTGAGTATAAAACATAGTAGTAAGATGCTTAGTGGTTTGAAAAAGCTGTGTTTTGAGGGATCACAATCCAGGGAATTCAGCACATTAGCCTTGTTAATTTGCTAAGGGTTCATTAAAGAACACTACCTAATTGCAAAATAGCATAACTAGTTTGACTGAAACATCTTCCCATGAAAGTGGGAGGCCAACATCTGGAAATTTGGGTGATTTCCTCACAAATTATGTGCCAAATCTGGGGATGAATCCAGTGTCCTCAGATCAGCTCTGTCCACAAGGCAGTGTAATCTATGGGACATTTGAATGAGAGACTGGCGGAACTGGGGTTTGGAGTTTGATCTCCTGACTCTTTGTCCTCTTCATTCTCATTTAGCCTGCAGTGCCCTCCTCCAGTAGTTCGTGTGGCATCTCTGAACTCTGTATTGGAATCAGCCACAGAACTCAGTTGGACAGGCCCCAGCACATTGCCTTTTCCACAAGACCTCTTTGTAGGACTTAAGTGCTATTCTGAAATACGTCCATCTTACCCAGCACAGCCCAGCAATGGCAGAATGATATCCAGGTGTAAGGAATTCTGATTGCTCACTAAGAACTTGAACAAAAGTAGGGGAAGATAATATGTTACCGTTGCCGCCCTTAGACGATGTGTGACTAGCAGACAAGAGCATTTATCTATGCTAAAGAACAGCACTTGAAGCTTTGAAGTCTGTGCAAGCTGACTTCCAGTGTAGAAGCAGCAATCCAGCTTTGGTTACAGTGTCTTGCTGCTCTTTCTTGCATGTATGAAAATATATAATTCCTGCAGTTTATGACATAATTCAGTTGGGTTTGCCCTGGGCTAGAGAAGTCATAGTAAGCACAGCATCCTTTTGGAATTGACATTTTTATTTTAGCTTATATACAAAGCCATTAGCAAAAAGAGGACTAAGTTGGTGATGCCTTGTAAGTTTAGGGATGCACATCGCGTGTCCCCTGTTGTGTGTCATTTTCTTTCAATGATGGTGTGTGCAGATTCAGTATTCACTCAAAACTGGCTATTGGTGAATATTTCCCTAGTAAACTGGTTTGTTGGCATATTTGGAACAAGCAATTCAGTCACATTGGAGAGTAAGGGAACACAAGCTGCAGGAATGACTGAAGTTTGAGCACCACCACTAGTGGTAGGAGGGGTGAAGTTTATGGCATCACAGTCATGTGCATTTAATGATGGGTTAAATGGGATGGTAACTCAGGTGCTGACTCTTTTGCCCTTGTCACATCCTTCCTGCCACCATTGACAGCTGACTGTTATGTGAATCTGTGCTCCTTGTTTACCTTAACGTGCTGGACTATAAATCGGGTTGGTCTGCAAGTGGATTTCTATGCCATTCATTGACACTGTTGGAAGGGACAGGGCACCCTCCACAGGGGTGGGGCTGTCACCTGAGGGCAGCAACTGTCTCAAATCATCCTGTTTAATCCCCTAGTGATGGGTTAACGCCCTAACCCTCCAGTATTTTTCCACCTTCTTTGGTCTATTTTATTGTAGCAGCACCAGGCTTACTTGTATGTGAACCCACTACTTTAAAGCTAGTTGAGGAATCTCTGTGAGGCTTATGTTACAGCCTGGCCACAGTACTGAAATGTCTGCTGTCAAGGTGAAATTAGCTGCAATGGAGAACATATCTTTGTGGATGTTGAGCACTAGAAAAGAAAGCAGGAAGCAGCTTTGTGCTTAGTGTTCACTTACTTCTACTTGTATAGTGCTTGTGCATTGCCTCAAGCTTACAGACATCTATCACAAGATCAAAGCCCTTTGTTAACTTTGCTTATTTTCTGTAGTGGGAGAAAGATGATGGGACAATTAAAGTAAATTAGGCTGGATTAGGGACTCTGTGGAACATGTGAGTCCTGTATGATTTGCAAAGAAATCTTGCACAGGTGTAAAATGAGTATGATTTCTTAATGAGTAAAAAAGCAGAGCGGAATTTGTACAGAACTAGTGCTAGAATGCACGTGTCTATGCCTGTGTAACGTACCAATCCCCATGCTGCATCTGAAGTTAAATATGGGCTACATTGTACTGTAGATAACTTGAAAATAATGAAAGCCATGGAGATGCAGATGTCTGCCTGCTGCCACAGTGTGTGTTTATTGCAGCTGTTAGGTGAGTTTTGCAGAGAATCAGTCCTGCAACTGACAGGCAGTCGTCTTCAGACATTCTTGACCTGTCTGCAAAAAGGAAAAGGCTTTAAATTTGGGATACTGAGAGCCAGTCTAACACATGGGTAACTGTTTCAAGATGTGTGGTGGCTGGCAGATGTGGGAACTAGCTCTGTAGTGCAAATAGAGGAGTTGTAATAGAACTTTTCAGTGTTGTCAGTTGGTTCTTACTGTTAGGCTAGGAGGAGACAAAGGACTGACTGAGAGAAAAGGACCATCCAGTGAACAGCTTTCTGAAAAATATCAAATAATTACAGGTGAGAAGTTCAGCAAACCGCACTACAGCCACTGTAGGGAACACGGCATTGCTTTGAGGGATGGAACTGTTAGATGGAAGTTGGGGATGAGTTGTAAAATCCTTTATGTGTCACAGGTGATGCATTCCCTATGTTAAAATGGTCATTGTTTGTAAAACTTGTAGTGGTGACGTGTAAAAGGGTTGTCTCATCTCACAAATTAAACTTGAGCTATATGGGTTATCCTGACAAGAGTCTCTTGCAGGTCGTCCCTTGTGACATACACCTAATGAGATGCTGAAGGTGTCTCCCTAAACAGGGCTGGGTGCGACTGCTACGGGGATGAATGATTTAATAAGATGCATTGTTTGTAGTCAGCTTTAAATTGGTGATGTGTTACTCATTGTAGCTATATGTGTCAGCTGTTGCTGCCATATGTACACCTCTGGCAGACTAATTTATTGCTGAAACTCCCTGTGATGTAGATATTCTATATTGCACAAGGTAGTTTTGAGGGAGAACGTGTTTCAATAAGAGCTTTTATCTTTCCATTTTGTGAACCTTGACTTGTGCAGCAGTGCAATATGGTTCTTACTGCCACAGCTGAAATTTAGTTATGTGGTTGCTAAAGCCCTAAACCTTTTTGTTCCGTACTAAACTTGGATTTGTTTTTCAAAATTCTTTAGAGTGATCAAAAATGTGTAGATCTCCATTCCAGCAAAGCATACATGGATTTATGGAGGAGTGACTTTGATTGAGTTTCAGGTAGGGCAAAGTAAGTATAAGTAAGGTAATGGTGTACAAGAGGCACTAGTGAGTTTGTTAGTTCTGTGGTGAGATTAGGTCTTTTCTCAGCTGTCCTTTGACACCGGAGATGCCTGGAGTCTCTAGATGTCACAGCTGTATCTAAAAACCTTTCTTCATCCTGAAGAAAGAATCGATGAGGAGAGTTGGAATTAAGTTTGTAATTCATTTTCAGAGCATTGTTGTTGCTCTCAACAATGCAAACCTGATGGACTGTTTAAAAGAGGTCTAGAGGAGCATCTAGTAAGACACGTGGGCACATAATTTAGGGATTACATGACACCGAGATGCCTAATCTCAAAAGCGGAAATGTACTACTAAGAAACTCCCTTGCCCAGCATATTTTTTAGCTAGAAATAGTTATAATGTGTTTTCATACAAGTCCAGGACTACTGTCAATGTAATAATCCTACCGGTGAGTCAGAAATGTCATATCTGGTTGTCTTGATCCTGGAAGGATGTAATCCATTTTGTATTCTTAGAATCTGTTTTAAATTATTTGACAGACAGGAGTCTGATATCATATGAGTTTTCTTTCTTATAAAGCCTAAAGCTTGAGATGATGGTATGGTGACATGATAGGATCCTCTTGGTTCGCTTTGTGTGCATGTGGGAAAGATGGGGAATCCTGGGTTCTGGGTTCTCTAAAACAGTTTTGGCTTTTCTGTTAAACAGCAGAAGCTGGGAGAATGAGTATTCTGGTGTTTCCACCCCACGTACCAGTGTGCACTCTTCTGTGGATGTACACTGGGTAGGGATGGGGGGCTCTCAGCACAGTTAGCAAAGTTCAAGCCCCTAGAAATCAGTGATTGAGGTCTTTTATCAGAATTGTGCTGCACGGACCCTTTAGATCCCTGTGATCCTGCTGGAGCTGTGTTGACTTTGCTGCTGAAGTGGAAGGGAATTATTGAGATAGTGCCACAATACTGAGCTAAAGGTGCTTTTGCTAGATAATGACCACCTACATTCCTCCTGGAAAAGGTAAGTTCGGGGAAAACAGCAGCAACCATGAGAGGTGCCCTTAGGCAGAAAGAAATGGAGGTCATTTTTTGGTTGAAACATCTGAATCTCTGTTCAATTTCTTCACCTTCAGCACTGTGCACTTGGATGGTCAGCCTTGCTGGCCTGATCAGACTCAGCACAAAATGCAGAGGCAGAGAAAGAAATAGAAATAGAACGGTGGTAAAAACTTTGGAGCTCTCTCTTTGATTCGGAAAAGGAGATGCTTATATGCACCAGTAGAGCTCCAGAAGTTACTAATTCTCAGTTAGAAGTCTGCAAGTGAGCCATGCCATTTAAAATCAGATTATTAGTGGTATTCTCGGGTGTGTTTCATTACCACTGGGAAACATAACAGAAATGATACTACAAAGTAATGGCTTTACCTTTGGCATAGAAATCCTTCATCTGTTAGCATTTTGATGTATCAGTATCTCGATATAATAGATGTTTGCTAAATTATTTCCAAAGGAAAACTGTCAAAATTATCATTAATAATTTTCAGGTCTCTCTGATATGGCAATTTAGGACAATGGAAGCAAAAAGCTCCTAGAAAAGTCTCCCCCCATCCTCTGTTTTGACCAAGTAAGAGTGGGACATGAGGGAAGATTGAAGAAATTAGAGGGACTAATGAAGCTTATGAGAAGAGTAGTAGTTGTCTAACTAACAGTATAGGGCAATCAGTTTTCTATTTTATAAGTGATTATGGCCTATTGAAAGAAATTAAGATGTCACTACTTACAGAAATTGCTGTCAAGAAAGGATAGTGCTTGTATACCAAGCTTAATTTTAGATTTTCTAATTACCCAATTGTATTGGGTCTGATCAGCTCACGGCCCTGACAGTGCTGTGCTTTGCATTGGTAGCTGGATGGGTGCTGATAACAGGGCAGTGTTTTGGCTACTGCCGGGCAGCACTGCCCCTCTGATGTTCCTTCCCCCATCGAAGAGGATGGGGGTGGCCAAGGTCCTGGGAGGGGATACAGCCAGGCCAGCTGACCCAAATTAGCCAAAGGGATATTCCACACCATGTGAGGTCAGCTCAGATATAAAAGCTAAGGGAGAGAGGAGGAAGGGGGGACACTCGTGTGTTTTCATTGACTGTCCTCCGGTGCAATCGTTACGCGTGCTGAGGCCCTGCTTCCCGGGAGGTGTCCGGACATCGCTGCCCATGGGAAGTAGAGATTGATCCTTTATTTTTCCTCTTTCTCTTGCGCGCGCAGACCTTGCTTTGCTTTTTGCTTCATATTGTAATAAAACTGCCTTATCTCACCCTACTGGCCATGCTCCAGCTTATTCTCCCCTGTCCCAGCAGGAGAGGGGAGTGATAGAGCGACTGAGTGGGCCACTTGGCGCCTAGCCAGGGTCAACCCACTACACCAATTTGATTAATAAATCAAAACCAAATTATACTAAGTTCAATAAGTAGCAGCAGTAGTAGTTTGGAATTTCTCAGTTTACACAAATGCATCAAATGAGCAATTTATAAACATATGTAAACCAGAACTTAGAAGAAGTAGATTTGCATTTTGTTGTAAACTGAAATTAACAAATTATCCACTTCAGCCATAACTCACTTCTCAGCTTTGCTACTGAGGAAACCAACTACCAATTAAGGTGAATTTTCCTTACAGCCAGTTTCATTTATTTTAGGTTAGTCACTAGTCTTCCCTTCAACACAAAAGGACTTTGATTTTTTTGTTTTATTTCTTCCTGTAATACACAGAAGTTCACAACTAAGCTGTAACAAAATGGAGTTTTAGTAATTTCTTAGAATTCAGAATCAAGAGTGGAGAGAATTTTATACAGAAGTTTTAAGTGTCTTTAGCTTGTAAGGCTGTGCACCAGGTGCCACGTGGAGCTCAGCCTGAAGGCTGGCATCAGTTTGGAGCAGACCTGTGTAATCCCAAGATACCTGTACATGCTATGCCAACTTTGGTTGAGAAAGATAGAGGAGAAACATTGGTTTTCCTCCGAGACATTACTAAAGTCCATTTTTCCCAGCACCTCTGCACAGTCACTTTCTATTGCCCATTGGATCCTAGTATTAAAAAGCCCTAATATCTAGCTGTGAAGAATCTGGAATTATAAATTTGAAAATAATGAAAATATATGTCTAAAAACACTTGGTGATTATTGCATTGCAGCTGAAAGATAATAGAGATTTATTAGCTGTGGCTTCCATTGGCATTGTCATTTGGCCTGGCTAATTAGGGGGAGCCTGTGGAGGCATCAGAGACATACCTTGCCATGAAACTGTTAACTTCTGTCTTCACTGATGAGAAGGAAGCTCAGCAGTTGCCCAAGAGCCTGGGAAAAACACCAAAACCTCAGTATTGCTCAATCTGTAAAATGAAAAATTAGTTTTGACAAATCACAGCAGACATGCTGCGTCTGCAAACGACACAGATCAGCGACAGTGCTTTCTTGCACAGCTTGACTTTGTGCACAACTTTTTTATCTTGTGGCAAAGAAATATTCTAATCTTTCTCAGAATAATCCATTTTAAGCAGAGATAATTAGAGTTCTTGCCAAGGTTTGTGTTGTCTTGCTGTTTCTCTCACTGTGAATGTGGAATTGTAAGTGATACTGTAAAGAAATGATATGAATTTGCTAATACCAAGTAAATTACCATTTTTGAGATTTAGTATCATTAACACCATTATGTGGTGAATATATTATCACCTTCTCACCCAGCTTAACTCATTTTTACCTGCATTTTCTGAGCTGAAACTTAAGGAATGAGACATTTAATCATATCTGTCTTCTTGGAGAAATTAGAGCTCCAGTACTTAAGCAAACAACTGAAAAAGTTTCTAAAAATCTTTTTGTCAGTGAACTTATTCTCTTCATTCCACCACATACTTGCAAACTCGGCAAAACCTGAAGGTCAAGTGACAAATAGCACTGGGAGGCCCTTTATTGGAGATTAGGAATTAAAAGAAAAGAACCCTGCTTTCCTCTTAGGACCCAAATCGAGCTGATGAGATGCATTTGTGAACTAAGCCCACTATAATTATTTCACAGGAAGGCAATGTGTGTGGTGTTCTACAGTGCATATTATGGTATCACCTTTACTTCAGGAAGAGCACACTGGGTCAGACCACAGCCCCATCTAGACCAAAGGCCCACTTGGCCAGACTTGACCTGTCTCTCCTTTTACAAAATCTTTGTTGGCGGTGTCCCAACCTGTTACAGCTGCCCAGGTGCCCTGTACATCAACATTTTTGTGAAAGCATCAGCTACATTGCCTGGCACGGCCATCAGGTGGTTTAGAGTGTGGCTCTCTGTATCTCCACTGATGCATTTGCCACTTGGGCGGCTGTGGGTGACAGGGCTGATGGGCAGTTATTCACCACAGGTACTGGATCAGCTCTTTCACCCTTCAGTTGCTTCAAAATTGAATGAGTACCATCTGTTTCCAGTGATGATTTTACTGTCTATTTGGTCTGTTTTGGAACCACTTCTTTTAACACTTCAATTTGAGATGGGCACATCAGTTTCCCCTGAAGATGGATTTTGGCTTGGCAATGTCTTTCAACTCCTTGACACTGCACACAAGCAGAATGCTTATGTTTTTTATGCCATGGTCATAGTTCTGAGTATGAGTTTTATTTTATCTTTTAGTCCTGATAATTGATTAACTTCACAATGCTATTTTTCTCCTTAAATGAAAATGAATAAAAATAATTGATACTCAGTTATTGATTCCTTTTACATTTTTCTTCTTAAATATTTGGGGGATGGGATTAATGATTTGATATTTATATATTTAACTTTAAAGTATTTGTATTTCTTCATCTGGACATTTAGTTTATGTGAAGAATGCCTTCTTGCTGTTAATAACCTCCCACCTTTTTCCTTTCTTAAAATTTTCTTCATAAAAAAGCATTTTTCTAAGTAGAAATGCATGTTGGATTATCAAAAAAGCTTTGTCTTTTCCAGTACTTACAAAAGAAATTAGGTGTAACTAATTGTAAATCGAATAGGGAAATTTATGCTGTGTACAAAACATTTTTTCTGGATGAAGTGGACGTAGGTGAGTGTCTGTCAGTGTTTGATTTAACAAGCAGAGAACATTTTATTTAATGGAGAGCTGTATGGCCAAGTCTGCATTGGTAATGCTGCAATATATTGTGTGTCACTCCAGAATGAACTAAGGATGCTCTGGCATGGTGTATAGAGCGTTGACAAAGAATGGATGTGGAAGGGACATTCACAAAACTGATTTTGTGCGAGCATGTAGTACATGTTAGGGCAGAACAGCTCTGCTTACCTCATGGCTTAGATGAGCATTTCAGGCTGCCACATGTTCTGCTGAGATTCTCCAGCTGGAATGTATTGGCCCTGTCTGTGTTCTGGTCCCTACAGAGAGAAGCATTCAGGTGGTTCCCTTAAATTATTTCTCTAAAAGTTAGGCAGCTGAAGTTATGTGAGATGATTCCCACACACAGGGGAAGCACTGTAACTAGTGAAGTGTTCCTCACCATTGTTCTGTTTGGCAAGTTAATAATGTAAAGAAAGGGGGATTGTCCATATTCCTGAATGCTGTGATTATGTTGCTGAATATAACACTTCCAAAACATCTCTTTCACCCACTGGCTTAAAACAAGCTTACACAAAAAATTGTGTATTAACAAAAAAATCTAAAAATTAGGGAACATGAAATAGTTTACCTGCTCACAGATTCCTGCATAACTCAATAGATTACTGGAGTTCATATGTTGAAAACGACATGAAGTCTCCAATTTTATGAATGCCATTTCTGTAGAAGTTTCTCCTACCTAGATAAGGGACCAAGTTACATTAAGGCACTGGCCTTGTTAGAAGCTCACCTGGGAATGCGTGGTTTCTGTATCCTTAGCTGCCTTGTTTCTAAAGTGTAGGAACAAGATTAGGTATCACAGAAGTCCTGGTTCTGCCAGGTTAAAAAAATTATTTAATCTACCTTATTTTTCCCATACCAAAAGGAGGTAATCAAACACACTTGCCTTGTAAAGTGGCTTGATACCTGCAGAGAAAGGTCTGTGCAGCAGCTGAGGACTTCCACCCTTTTCCTAACTGCCTTGTAGACACCCAGGAGTGAGGACTGGAATTAAACACATGCCTAAAAGTGCACGGACAATAAAAGACATGGGATTCAAATCAGTTGAATGGTTGTATCGGAGAGTGTATTTTATGAGATGTGAAGAGCCTGTTCATTATGTTGCAAAGTATTTAATTTTTATTGAAAATAAACAAGAAGCTGGTAGCTAAAGTTCTGTTTTTAATAAATACTCTGCCCTCCTCCATCCTTGTGAAATTAATGTGATGGAAGAAAAATAACATGAAGTAGAAGAAAAGTATGAAAGTTCCCCAAAAGGAAGACCTTTTTATTAATGAGGTTTTCTGTTTCCTTAATTCTGTATTTATTTGCCTCCCTTCCTTCATTGTCTGTGATAATACGATGTTCCGTATTGGGGGCTTAGGCACTGAACAACAGAACTGCATTTGCAGTGGATTTGACAGTGGTCACTGTAGGTCTGTGCTTTTAAACTAAAAATTTTTTTTTGTGTTCTCTGACTCTTCATTCTGCTTTTGGAGACTATCAGAGGTGCAGGTGAAGGATAAAAATGATTTTTGTATGGGCACCATTGAAAAACTTTGCCTTCGTGAGGTTGGCTATGCTAGGTGCCTGTTGTGTGCCACTGTGGTGACACAGCCTGGAACTTTGGCTGTGTGGCAATGTCTTTTGGTTGCTTAGTAAACATTTGTAGCATTTGAGTAGATCACTGCCTTATCTGTTGAATTAATCTGTGCCTGGCCACCCACACTTTTCACAGAGGGTGTCTGGAATTCTGCTGGGTGTGTTCGGCTGATGTCATGCTAATTAAATGCCTAGTTGATCTGCACTAGTATAAAGTTGATTCTATAAATGTTACTTTCTTAGAAACAACATTGGTAGAATTTTTCTATAGGCTTTCACCATCTTGTTGCTAAATAAGAAGTGATCTGAAGATCCATTTCTCCTTCTCTCTGACCTTTCTGCTAGTGGTTCTTCATATGCATACACACACCCTCTCCGCTTCTCTCTTCTTACTTCCTCACAGGTAGCTCTTCCTGTTGGTTTCTATTTTAAAAGCGTGTACCATGTTCATCCCTAAAAATGAATATGAAGATTTGCAATTCTGGCTTTATGATCTGTTAGCAAACAAGAACTGCACAGGCATGTCTGTACTGTCATGTTAACTTTGGACCTTGTTACATCAATCCAAGCATCCCAGTGGTGCTCACTGGTGCCCTTTTGGGGGAGGAAGCGATTAGCGTTTGATGTGGGTGGAATGGGTGCAACTGCTCACGCCACTTGTCCTTTTAAATGGTGTCTGAACTTGACCCCCTGATTTTACCTTATAAACACAGTTAAGGAAAGCAAATTCCAAAAAATTCTTGTCATTTCATGTTGAAGGAGATAGCATTAATGTGCTGGGGGAAAAGATCACAAGATGTGCAGAATTAAATTTTGATCTGAACAGTGATGTTTATCTGGTTTTTGGAGAAAGTAGGACAGATAAAATGAGACAGGAGGGATCCTGCTCAGAAGGAAGGCATCATGGTTTCTACTTGCAATTTAAAAAAAAAAGAAGTATTTTAGGTCATAAGTGTGTTTTTTCAGAATAAAGATTCTTCCAGACAAGATGGTCTTTGGCCAACTGAAGCTTTTTTGAAGTGGAAGCAGGAAACTATTAAATGTAATGTAGACCATGTGTCTCAAAGCATCTTGAAATGCCTGGCAGAGGTAATCAAGGCAATTAATCTCTGCTATGATATTAATATATATCATTCCTTTTGGTTTTCTGAAGCTGATAAGATGTTTACTGTTGTTAGATAGACAGTAATGAAAATGCCAAAGTACTTACTTGCAAGATAATCGGTTTAAAGTTGTGTCATAATTATCTCCCTATGCTATCTTTTTTTCTTGATTTAGTTTACAATAGGAAACTATAGGATTTAGAAAATCGTAGAATTACAAGTCAGTACCTCGATGACCACTATATGATATCCAGCTCTTGTTTTAGTTCTTCCAGAATGAGAAGAGAAACATTATGATGTATGTGTGGGAGGGAGGATAAGGACTCATGGAAGTAATGTGCTGTTGAATTCATGGGGGAAAGAAAATCCTATTGCTTGTTGCTGGAGAGCTTTCCAGAAGACTAAATGTCAATGCTGTATGCCTAACAAGACATCCAGCATTCATGTTCTGTATAATTTAGGAAAAGTTATAGACATGAAAGACCAGATAGGTCAAAGTACATTTATTATTCTGGGCATGCAATAGAAGACAAGAGTAGTAATTAAAATTAGAGTGAGCCAGAGGCTTTCTGCGTAGAAATTCCCTGTTATAATACGTCTGTTCTGCTCTTAATCTATAAGATTAACATTACTAGAATTTCTGAAATTCCTAAATTAAGTGGGAGGACCACTAAGTAATGGAGTGGTCAGCTTCAGTTCTAGAGGGCCTTTTATGGGGAACTCCCTTTGTTATGGGGGAGTAGGTAGCAGAGGTGAGTGAACTGGCATGACATTTAAACAGGACTTAAATCAAACCAGAAGCTTTCAAAGAGGAAGAGAGAAGGAGGACATTACAAAAATGCAGGTAAAATATTTCAAGATATCTACATGGTAGATATGAATCGGTTTAAACAAAAAGTGGTCCTGCATGCCTTCCAGCACCAGTTACTTTAGCTTGCACAGTGTTCTTCCTGGTTGTGTTCCTTTGTGAGATGCTGTTTCAAAATGCAAAATATAAATGAAGAAAAGAATGGGCTGGAAGGTAGGAAGAAGCATGACTATACTGTTAATTAGTATGAGAGCTACTCTGGCCTTCATTATCTACACCTATTTTCATTTCTACAAAGTTACAGCTTAAATGTAAAAGAGCAGTTGAAAAGAAGATAGACTTGTGCATGAGAACGAATCACTTCAATTAAAGGTCCCAGTGGCTGGCATGAGCTGGCTGTTTTGTGTGGTTTTCCAGAGTGGGCTCAGCTGAGCTGCTTGTTAAAGGAATCAGATTGGCACAAGATTTTGGCAGTGGGTGTAGATCAAGATTTACTTTCACAACTGTCTGCACTTGTCTTTAGTGGGATTTTTTGCAAAAGACATACAGCCTGCAAAATACCTTGTAGCAGTTTAACATGCTTGCTCAGAGGTGTCTAACACCTTTCAAGATATTTTCTCACTGCTTTGCTTTTCCTTGGGATCTTAATTTTACTATGAGATTTTACTATGAGATTTTTTGTTCTTCGAAGAGTTAAACATTAGCATTTTTTATTCTGATTAAGTGCCTCGTTTTTCCTTCTATTCAGAATTTTCATTGAATATTCATCTATCAGAGATGCCAATTTAGCCCAACTAGTAGAAAATTCTTTTTAATGTAGAAATGTCAGATTTTAAATTTGGGTGTCTGTTTCAAAGGGTGATTAATCAGCCATTAAAGTGATGGCCAGCCACTGATCTTTGGGCATAATATGAAGCATTATACCCTGATTAGAAGGGGTGGTACTGGGCTGCTTCCTACATATCTGTAGCAGAGAAATCCTTATGGAGCTAGAATCCTTTCTTTCTGTTTCATTCATTTATTCCAGATTTTAACTAAGGAATTTCCTTTTGTCAGTATCAACCAGTGTGATTGTATATTTTTGTCCTTCAGTTTAAAACCTCAGTTTAATGATATATGAATCAGATGCAACTAAACCTAGTTAGTGAAATAATCTTAGCTGCTAGAAGTTGTTTAAGTTTCAGTCAAATGTGCGTTGTCAGATAATGTAAAAATGATTTATCAGGCTGAATCAAAAAGAGAATAAAGTAATTTCTCTTAAAACAGAAGCAAACCCACAAAAAATACAGGTGTTTAGGTCTGTGTTCTTAAAACTGACATGGATTTCATGCTCTAGATAGCATTCGCACTTCTTCCTTTCTTCTGTGAGTAGAGCTCTTACTGGAAAACTTAAAGTCTCCTTTTCAACTAAGGTACCTTGTCTTTTTTTTCTATTCAAATAGCTATCCTTTCGATAGGATGTTTTTCCATAGTCCAGTAAATAAAATAAACAGTTCACAGATGTTTTTCAGCTGATCCAGGACCTCTTCAGGGATTTCTTCTCAGCTCTACATTTAGCTGGGAAGTTTTACACTACAACAAATCTAGAAAAAGAATTAAAATGGGTCAATCTGTAATTTTCTACTTGCTGCCCATTCACTTCCTTTTTAAAAGAAATGCTTCAGTTTCTGTGTCCCTGGTTATCAAGTACCAAATCATAACTGAGCAGATTTGGAAGGTGGACAGAACATCAAAATGGGTGGTGACACCATTCTGTGAGAAGGATCAGTGGTTGGAATCCAGGCAGTCTCTCTTACAAGCCTGATGATGGTCTTACTACTTCAGGGAAATGGGATGAAAAACACTTGCTAGTTTTCCTCATCTTCCCTGTGAGGATATTGGTTTTTATGGCAGATTAACAGGATTTCTTCAAGAAGTACTAGGGTAGTGTAGGTCATGGCACTGAGCATTGCCTGAAAGCTGATGTCAGTAATTCTCCTCAGTGAAGGTCTGGAGTAGTGACCACTTGAAATGATCAGTTTTCCTGCTTTCTTTCCTTGAAGTAAGCAATTTCCCTTCTGTCTTGCTTGCTGAAGGCAGAGATAAATGATAATAAAGTGATTCTAACTAGCACAGCTCTATTAATGAATGAGAAACAACTGGAATGGATGTTTTCTCAGGCATAACTCAGAGAAGAGTAAGCATAGAACACTGGACAGTTTTGAGAGTAAAACATGTGCTTTGTCTCTACCAGGGACAATCTCATGCTTCCATGGCTACTTTGCATAGTTTAGGTGATGGGGCTTGTCTGTGGCCCAATCTTCCGTGGCAGTGGCCAGTGGGATATAATAATTCTCTGAGTCAGAGACCATCTAAGCACACTACTGTTCAAACAGTCTCAGGCTGTGGTTGACTGTTCCTGTCTCACCATTGTGGCTGGGATGTTTGATGAAGAGAGCACCAGCCCCTGTCTCACTCTCCAGGTTCTTCCCTCTGCTTTAGGATGCTCAAAGACACAGACTTGCTTCATGCCTTCCGCTTTCTGATATACCTGATGTAGATTAAATTCATTTGGTAAGGGCAAAATTTCACCTACTTGGAATTGCAGCTGGAAGAGTCTCCTTCGAAGGCAGTGACAGAGTTCTGATTTTTAAAAGATGTATGTGATGGGATGAAGAATTTCTCCTAGCTACAGATTTGCTGATCTTTCTGAAATTAAATTAGTATTTAGTCATTAATTATAATGTGAGATGGACCAGTCTGAAGTCCGAGAACACTCTTCCACATTCTTTTTAGTTAATCAAGTCTGTGGCAAATCCTGCCCTTTGTGGCATGGTGTGACTGACACTCCAGTGTATTTCTATAGCCAGCACTAAACAACTCTGTGCCTTTCACTCATGATAACAGTCTGAAACTTTCTGCTTGATTAAGTCTTTAAGCCGACTCTGGGACATGTGTTTGGAATAACTTGAATGAGTTCTCAAAATGCTGTTAAGCAATATCTGTATTGGCTTTGCATGTCAACATCTCCATTAACTTCCTCAGTTCATTGCACTCTGCTTACGAGTGAGTAAGCACTGTTTGAAAAGAAGCCACACCCTTTATGAATTCTAGAGAAAATGTTACAAAACATTCTGTAGCGGAATTTCTGCTTGGACAGAATCCTTAGAGAGCTTTTAGATTTCAATAAATAAATGCTCCATGGCAGTTACTTAATTCTAAAATAGAAAACAACAAATCTGTGGAGAAGAGGATCACCCAAACTAGAAAATAGTTGACAGTAGTATTCTATGGGATTTTAAGGCTTTTAAGAAATTTAAATTGGTATTTGTTGGAATGTTTGGATACTGTACTGTAGTTTATTGAAGAGAGTAGAGGACAGGATTTTTCAAGGTGGTTACTCCTATCAGTATGTAATTGCATGAATCAGCTATTGATAATTTCTGCTTTGATCTTATACATGATGGTGGACATCCTTTTAAAACCAACATTACTTCAGTCAGAGTAATGGAGCACTGAGTAGTCTGAAATCTGCAAATGGCTTTGTTGGCACTTAATTCAGTCCTAAGGCACTGAGTGCTTTAGATAGGTGGGCAGTGACAGGGTTTGCTTGGAACTAGGATATCTCTGGGGGGAAAGGGAGCAAGGGATTCAGGCAGGTGTAATATTTGCTCATTCTTTCAGTAACTGAAAATGTAACCCTCTTTTTTAGTGAACAGGTAAAGTCTGTCATTCTGGTTTCCTTGCCGAGGTGGAAGCTCTCAGTGCCCTGGTAGTGTTGCAGTTGTCAACTTTTTCTTTAAAATATTTGTACTACGTTTGTTTCTAAAACAGAATGGATGTTAGTATAAAGATCCCATTTGTAGGTGTTTGGGTTTGTTTACTGATGAACTTGTGATTGATTGATCAGATCAAATCTAGCAAGTACTGACTAATCCTGCAGAGAAATGATGGAAGAGTCAATAAAAGGATGAGCTCCTTAAGTTTGGGTTGAGTCCTTGTCAGTTTGTGCTGCTGGATTTTTTTTCATAGCTGTGTTCTGCAGGGATTAGTATTCATCAGTACCTGTCACTGCATTCCCTGCTCCTGTCAACTTTCCCTCTACACATCTCTTGTATGCTGTGTTTAGAGCCTCTTTTCAATGTTCAGTTAATCTCCAGGGTTGTGGCATCTCCTGATGCTTTGATCAGTACTTACATGTGTAGTAATTTATTTCAGCATTGATAAATCTTTGGCTCACCAGTCAAGGGCAGAGTAAAAAGACAAAAAAACCTAGACCTCAGACTTGTAAAAACATGCTTCCAAAGCTGCTTAGCAATCAGTTGTTCAAATCAAGTAAATTAATCATCTCCCTCCCCAACTCCTCAAAAACCAAGCCTGCAAACAAACCCAACCAGACCCCCACTTCCCCTGCCAAGATAACCATAGTAGATGTATTTCTCAAAATGGCATTGCAGGACATGAGGCAAAACAGAGATAAAATGCAATGGTCCTGGCATGATTACTAAAATGATAGGTGTGGGGCTTTCAGGGCCTTGGCTGCTCTATGTTGAGTGTCAGGGCTTGAAAGGTTTCCCCAATAGCTTTTATGTTTTCCAATAACAATGAAAGCAGTAGATATCTGAAAGAAGATTTCTGTTCATGGGTAGTTGAAGTCACTATTCATTAGTACCATGATTAAACACTGATCAGACTGCTTTATAGCTAGAATGTGCTTTGTGTTGTAGTGATTCGTTCTTAATTTCATGTTGGCTGTCTGGTGTAATACAAGTTCTCTGTAAAATTCCTGTAGTGTTGGCAGTTTTCAGAGATTTGGGTAAGAAGGACTTAATTGATGCCTTATCCTTGCATCCTCCCTACTGATACTTCTTTGTTGCTTGTGGGGCTTGTTCTTTGCTGTTCTGTTCCCTTCAAAGAACTAATGCACAGGAAGAGCTGATTTATTCTGTGTCAGGAAGCATAAGCTCTTTGAAGAATCTATTCAGTTGCACAGTTGTTCAAAATTACCACTATTTGAAAGCTCATCTTTTTCTGATCAAATAAATTCTGTGTAATATGGCAAAATATTTCATTAATATGAGTTGCTTTTCGGATTCTCATTACTTTCTTTGGGCTGTAGGGCAGCAGTGCCACTTTGGTTTCAAGAGCTTCTTGCACAGACTTTGTTGCAGAGAAACTCAAGTAATATAAAAACATTGAGGGCTGTGCTGTTGTAGTTGGTGGAATTCATCCAAGCTACAGAGCCAAAATAATTCCAAGGTATTACTTCATAAGTACCTTCTTTTGTCATCTGACTGCAAAAGTTACTATGTCAAACCTTGTCCATTTCTTACTATTAATCTAACAATATTGGGAAAGATGGAGATCTGAAAACACACACACACACAGAGTATTGAAACTCACTTGATTCTTCCCTGTGAGACCATTTCTCCAGCCAAATTTTTGTAGGGCTTGCAGTGCCACGTGAAGGTCTGACCCGGAGGATGACAGAAGCCTTCAGCAGAGCAGATGCTCTGCCTCTGATACCCTTTTTTTTTTTTGTGGCTACTACTTCAGGAAAAAAGTGAAATTAAATGAAATGAGATAAAATAAATTCAGTAAATTTCATACTTTTAAAATAGTAAGAATTCAATTAATGGGTTTTCTTTTATTTTTTTGGGGAGTGTTTGGAGAGGGGGGGCTTAGCTCAATGTCTTGCACAGTCCTCACCTTTGTGATTTGAGAGGTAATTGAAGGGTCTGTAACATCCCATTGGTTTAATCACAACTCCTGCTCATGACATTTTATAATGAATATATAGCTTATAAATAATGTTTTGAAGGTACAAGGTTGCACAGAGATAATTACACAGCTGAAATGCGTTGGCACAAGGCCAAAGGTTAAGCACTTTCCACCATCCCTCCTAAATTGAATAAATTCACTTTATGAAGTGTATCATCAGATATTGTTTTCATTACTCTCAGAGGGCAAATTAAGGTTAATAAAAATCCATTTGAGATTATCCATATATGTGAATATTTGTATTTTTAGAACTTTTCTTTGTCAATTACATTCCTCACTGCCTGTGTATATGTGAATACAAGTACGTAGGTCAAAGCTTCAGCTCACATTTCTATGATTTTGAGGTGTTTTACCTCTCTTAGACAGATTTCTTCTAAACTGGATTGTGAGACCCTGCAAGATTTCTCAAACTGAGCAAAACTAAGCGCACTCCTTCCACTAAGCTGTGGTTTCTCACGTGCCCTGAATCCCACAATCCTGGGTTTCACTTGACCCAAGTAGAAGACATTTGACCCATCTGCTTCACTCCTCAAACCCAGTATTTGTATATCCTTGTCTTTAAATTCTATGTTAAATAGCATATTCCTAGTACAAGGCAACCTAGTATTTTGTGAACTCTTCAGCAACCTGAGAAACCCTTTAGCAGAGGTGAATGGGTGGAATGGTTTTCCATTTCCTGTGATAAATTAGCTACGTCTATAATCTGAAATGGCACACACATACTGGAGTCACCTATTCTCATTCTCTGCTTTTACAGCATTATAGTCTCGCTGCAAGCGTCCTCTTCTCTCTTCACTCTGCTGCTGCATGCCCTTCCCCTCTTCCTGCTTCCCAAGAAAGAGGTTGTCATCTCACTTGATAACAGCTGTTTCTGCTTCTTAGCATAAGGAAGAGCAAGATAAGAAATGGCCTAGTGTACGGGAATATTGACCCAGGATAATCTTTCAGCCTCTGACACTGTGAGGTTCAGGGACTTTGGTTTTCCAGAGATGGTGTCTTTATCACTTGGTGGATTTTTTTTGTCTATGAATTTGAATTTTTAGAAATCTGTGTACTCTCTTAGCACAGAGAATAGCTTTGGGCAGAGTTATCCTCTTGGTGAGATTTTGGTATAATTTTTAAAAGAAAGGCGGTTTTTTCCACCCCAAAAAATTAAAATAAGAAATTAGTAAGTTGCTTTTGTTAATCTTAACATTAATTGAAAAAGTTTGTCAACAATTAGTTAACATTGTCAGTCTATTACAGTGCCAATATTGAAGAACAAAGCATTAGAAAAACCAAAGAGAAATAATAATTGGGAATGGTTGGAGGTAAAATGCATAAAGTTGCCATTTATACATCTATGCAACTTGCTAGGCAATTGTTTGGTTTAGGATTTTTTTATTTCTTGGATGAAACAGTGTCTAAACAACTTTTCTCTACAGGTTATTGACATGCCAGAACACAATCCTGGAGATATGGGAGGAACAATGAGACTGGGGAAGAGGAGGACTGTTTTCAAAACTGAAAATTCTGTTTTAAGTGAGTTATTTTTCTGCTCTTATGACTTTGCCTTTTGAATAGGAGCTTTGTAACATGGCAAATCAAAAATGCTATAACCTTAAGCAAACAGTTGGGTGACAGCTTCCCTGAGCTCATTCACTCTGATCCTGTTATTTACATTTACTGAGAACTGGAGTGTAAAAAAGAAATGAGAGACATCCGTAACTCCCAGTGAAACTGTCAGTTAGGGTCCAATGCTTTTTTAAAAAGAATGAGTAAAGCGTTGAGAAAACCGAAATTCATTTCATGGCAGTTTAATTCATTATGTTCTTGGGAAGGTCAGAGTGCTTTCTTCCTACTTTTTTTATGAGCTGATAGGATGTGTGAACCAGGGCTTCTTATCCTACCCCTGAAGGTTTTTGGTAGAACTAACCCAAACTCCTGCCCATTATGCTCTTGCCAGACTTAAATGTTGCTTGTCATTCCCTAGAGCTGCCAGAGCACCTCAGCCTTAAATGTCACATGGCCTTGCTGCCTTAGTCCTTGCCTTGTCTTGGCAATGTTTGCCAGTAGCCAGGCCCTGCTTAACTCCAGTCTCTGATCCAGCTCTGCCTTAGGCCTAGCCTGGCCCTGGAAGCAGGCTTGTTTTGGGAAAGCAAAGTATCTGTTGCAGGAAAGGAACATGATTTGCTGTAACAGGATGCTTCAGATAACAAAATAAAAGCAACCAGAATATAGGATAAATTATTTCATTTGATCTATGTGTATTTTAAAATTGAAGTAATATTTGTCTCCTATTAATCAGCCCGTTATACAGTAGTAATATAGATGATGCTGCCAATGTGTAAAAAGTGGTTTCTTGTCCATCTATTAAATATGTGTGTATTTCTGATATTGCTCTACCCCTAATATTGATCTGAGCTATTCTCTATTTAGCTATGTTGAATTTAATGAATGTATCCTTCTGAGTGTTTAAAAATGACATCTACTTCAGCAGGAGATCAAAGTTTAATACATGTGCACACTTACTGAAAAATCTGCATTTCTAGAGATGCCCATACTAGTGATCTAACTAACCTGGCTGATACTCTGCCTACGTGTGATATAGAGATGCATATCACAATGTACAAGTTGTTGTGTGGCCTAAACACTTCTTGGAAAAGTTAGTAAAAATTAAGATGTGTTATAACTCTAGACCAATACTATGAGTTGTTTAGATCAGTTTAGATCTTCCTTTAGAAAGAATCATAAAAAGCTCTGGTAGTTTAATCAGGAAATCTGTTTTCTTTTTCTTACGCTTTACAACTGGAATGGAAATAATAGTTTTGAAAAGGTGGTCCCTTAAAATTAAGACATATACTACTTGTTTTTTAAATGGCAGTACTATTATTCTACAATTTGTGAAGATGTTTTTGGCAATCTAGTTCTTGTACCAACCCCCAAGCAAGATAGTAATCCTAATGACCTTAGGGTAAATTGAGAGCGAAGTTTGAGCCATGATTATAAGTGAGAGATATGATTAAAATCTGGTTTTGTGCATACCTCTAACTTGCTCCTTGTTGCTGTGAAATGTTCAAGATTACGCACAGAGGACTGCAAGAGTCATTTGGGTAATGAGATCAGGAAAACAGAGAAAAGCAATATTCTCTGTTTGTTCTTTGGAGATATTATGCCAGGTACCATGCATAATCTATTAAAATCGAACAGATGCTACTAAAAAGCTTCCTTCCCTGCATCTTTTGTGTGCAACTGTTGTAAAACCCTGAAGGGATTTTACCTTGCTAGTTTGCTCAGTCTTTTTTTTATTTATTTTGAGCTTTACAATTTAAATTAGTTAAAGTGCGTTTAGATTCTAGTCTGCCTAAGTTATTCCTAGTCAAGGAATGTTGAGTATGAATCCTGAATAAACTCAGGTAAGAGTAAATTAAAAGAAACTAGTCATCACTCAGGAAAAACAGAAAACTGCTGTGAGATGAATAGTGTCTTGTTGTGTTTAAAGTGTTAAATGTGACTTTTTTGAGCTTTAAATCACAAGAAATAATTGTAGCAACTATTAAAGCAACACATTGGCATTAATTTCTCTTTTGTTCTATATTCAGGGAAGCTTTATGGTGATGAAATGTTTGTAGAGGAGCGACACAGGCATCGATATGAGGTAAGCACTACTAATGTACTTTGTGCTCAAAAGTAAAGCTTGACAAATTGTGTTGCTCTTGGTAGGCAGAAAAAAAGCTAGTGGGAGATTTCTTACATAAACATAAACCAAAATTTAGTAGTGGTTAGATACTATAATTTAGATTGAAAGGAACCTAAGCCTTTTGGTCCAACTCCCTGTTTGGAGCTGAACCAACTGTAAAATTAGATCACTCAGGATTTTGTTCTGTCTAATTTTGAATCTCTTTGAAGAGGGAATCCACATCATCTTTTCACAATTTGTTCCGATGCTTAACCACTTCATTGTGAACCTTTTCCCTTGTATCTGATTGGTGACTTCCTTGAGCGTTTCTTTTTTGGTCTGTCACGTGCTATGCATTTCTGAGCAGAGGGTCTCTTTATAAGCTCATTAGGTAGTTGAAATCAGCCATGAGATCCACTCTTTGCCTTCCCTTTCAAAGGGCTGAACAAATCCAGCTCATCCAGTCTCTCCTCGTGTGTTGCCAGTGGTCCAGCCCCTAACCATTCTGGTTGGACCTCCTATGGACTCATGTCAGTCTCATTCTTGTGCTGAGGGGTCTGACACCACCCACACTACTGCAGAGGTGTTCTTGCAAGTGTTCAGTAGCGGGGAATATATGTATGCTGGAATATTTGTGTACTGTTTTCGTGGTAGAGAAGATGCAGTATCTAGAAAAATGGTCTTGGAAAGCAATGTCAGAGATTACCTGGCTGGCTTGGCTTCCTGTGAAATTTTGGAAAAGTAAAGGCTTCTAATCCTTAAATGCACTGGCCAGTTTGGCTTACTTAAAGGTGCAGATTATGTTTGGGTAGTGCACATTCTTTTGTGGTCTAAATGTGGGCAGACTTCAGGCATCTGCAGCTTGGGCTAGTTCAGATCTCTTGCTTCCTACCATCCAACTCTATGTCCTTTGTATGGGTCCACTCCTCTGTGTGAAAACGTCTGAGATAAGGTGCCTGAATACTTTGAAAATACTGCCATTCCAGGAGACAGGCACGAGGTGGACTCCTGGAGTTACCTCTGAGGTAGTTCAAAAGGGATCTGACTCCATCAGTGTCTCCAAAGGGGCCCGAACTACGGATATGTGCATGCTATTACTGATTCAGACAATATTAACCTTGCTTAAAAGGGAGGAGAACGTGATGGTGGTAAACCTGCTCAAAGTTTGGATATTTACTGAGTGGCTATAACATCAGTGAGGAAATGAGACAGCTCCCTGCAGAGCTCCTCAGTTTGAAGGAAGAGCTGAATCACAGCTTTTGTCATAACCACTGAAATGCAGTGTTCAAAGGGGAGGTCAGTCTACACCTACATCTAGTGGGCCATTTGAAAAAGTGGGAAGGCACGCTGCTTGGATTCAGGAGGGCAGCAAGCAGAAGGGACTCTGGCTTTAATTTTTGTATGTTGCATAGTAACTTTTACTGATTCATCTCTTTGTTTAATAAACATGCCCACTTCTACAAATTCATGCCAGAGTTGTTGAAACAAGAAAGCAAAAGTTCTCAGCCCTTAACCAATTCTTTTCATTCTTGTATGCATGTAAAAAACATTACAATTAACTGCAACTCTTTGTTAAATCCAAAAATAAACAGAGCTACAATTAATGTTGCTTTCAATGTTTCAGGTGAACCCAGAACTGACTCACTGCTTTGAAGAGAAAGGTTTGAAATTTGTTGGCCATGATACAGAAGGGAACAGGATGGAAATTATTGAACTGGAGAGTGCGTGTCTTACTCGTTTGTAATACTTATGGCATCTGTTAAAACTGTATAAACTATAGGTTGTTAAACAACATGTAGGCACAATATTTAGCTGTCATAACAGCAATATTTAGCTGTCAAAACAGCCAAGATCATTCTGGGGGATACTGCTGACTCCACCTGTGTATTACAATGGGTGAAAATTCAGTTGGTTAGGAAGTCTTACAAGGACCGTGCATGTATTTGATTATGTGGGATGAATGTGCTCCTTTTCCAAAAGGTCTTCAGGGGGATTTGGCTATGTAGAATCATAGAATGATTTGGGAGGTCACATAGTCCAATATTCTGCTCAGCACAGAGCTACCGTCAAATACAGGTCAGGCTCTCCAGAGTTGTATCAGTCAAGTTTTGAGTGTCTTCAAGTATGCTCTTGCTTGGACTTCAAACTGCTCACCACTGTTCTTTGAACCCAGAAGTCTGGCCATTTTTTAACACACTTTGTGGTCTACCTCTAGTCCACAGCTTCCAATTTAAGGGGTAGGAAACTATATGAAAAGCTTTGCTAAAGTCAGACTTAAGGAAAGCCAGTGCTCTCCCTGCATCCAAAGACAGATTGTTCTCAGTCTTGTGCCAATCTTCCTGACCTTTATGTTCTGAAGGTCAGGAATGTTCTGTGGTTCCTTGGATCCTTCTTTTTGTCTTGAAGAAGGGCATGGTGACTGCCTTTTTCTAGTCATCAGGGACCTCTGGCCTTTTATAGATTTTTATCTATTTACCAGTTTCACAGTGACATTGCCCTGCTCCCTAAGCACCTTCAAATATTCTTGGTCAGGTCTCAATATGTGTTCATTTTGCTTGAGTATATGAAATGTGTATACATGCAATATAGCCAAAGTATATGACATGACTAGAGTTACCTAGAGAGTCTGTGAAATCTTCATCCTTGCGGAAGAGACCTTCAAAACTTGACTAGACAAAGCTGTCAGCAACCTGATTTAACTTTGAATTTGTCCCTGCTTTGAGCATATTGTTCTGAGTAGACATGCATAAATAGATACTGGAAATCGAAATATTGTGAAAATAACATGATAAATGTAAACTTTGTGACTTTTCCACTTGTGCCCCCTGCCCTTACGTGTTGGTACAGGTTTATTATTCAGTTTTTATGAATCATAGGATGATTTTTCTCAGTTTGCCGTGCTAACCTTCTGCATCTGTTGTCAGTTGCTTTTTGTGGAAAGAAGTTTTCTGCTGTCTCACCCTTAAATTCACATGTGCTGCTCTGGCTTCTGTACATGTGTCTGAAATCTTCAATAAGTTTTTTTGATAAAAGTTTTTCTACTGTCTTCTTCCTACATTGTGTAATTTTCTTTGATGTCTATCTTGTAGATCACCCATATTTTGTGGGAGTTCAGTTCCACCCAGAATTTTCCTCAAGACCTATGAAACCTTCACCTCCATACCTTGGACTGTTGCTAGCAGCAACTGGGACACTGAATGCACACCTGCAGCGTGGATGTAAATTATCTCCAAGGTAATCTTTCTTTGTTACTTTCCTGCAGTTTGACAGTCACATTTTTGGAGGGACTATCCCATCCTTCAATTCAGAAGCCCAGAAGAGGAAAAGGAGTTCTTCATGTATTGATTTACTTGTGGCTGTGTGTGCCTGTCATATACCTGGGTGTAAAATAACCTGTGAGCAGGAAGCACAGTTCCTCACTTCCTCCTTTTCAGAGGCTACTAGGGCTAAAGCCAGAACCTCACATTACAATCAGAAACAAAGTAAAAAACCCTTAATAAATTCAAATGAAGATAGCGGCCTCCTTTGTTAACTTCCATTGACAGTAGCATCATAGGGAAAGAGATTTGCTAGATGATCAAGCAATGAAGTGAAATTCTTACTTATTTGTACTTGAATCATGATAGCAACAACAAAGAAAATGCTGATTTTATTTTGCAGTAGCTAAATAATAAATACTATCTTGGAGAGGCAGGCCTGAAATAAAACAGTTGGGATACCTTTAGACTTACGGAAGGATTTGGATCTAGGTCAGAACTGGATGGTTCAGCCAAAACTCTGTCCTCGGTCTCTTGGACACAGAGGCTTTGGTTTATTGAATGCAGCAATGTTTTTTCAGCCAAGGTTAACTAATTCTTGTTTATTTCAATCATATTAATAACAGTTAAAATTTCATTGTAATAGCAATAATAAAGAAGTCAGAAGGAAGCCTGGAGCACAATAACAAAAAATGAAAAAAATCATAAAATGACTGAATAATAACATTGAACAGATCCAACTCTGGCATGTTGGCTTTTCCTCTAAACAAGACACCAAATTTATTAATTCTGTGGGTTGGGCTTTTTTTTTTCCCTGAGTCTTGTGTTCTATTAAAATGAGCTCCTTTTGTTAAGAGAGAAATAGAAATTTTATTCAAGTTTGAGTAGTAATGGGAAAATAGCCAGACCAGACCAGACCAATCTGTTTTGGTTCCCTACTCCTTTATGGGTATCAGTTTTTATTCACTCTGCCCAGTTGTGCAATGACGTACATACAAAGAGAATGAATTTCTGAACTGCAAACTACAGCTTGATTGAAAAACTTCTATTACCTTAGTCTGTCATTGTTAGTAGTGGTCATAATGTTAGCTACTTTTTAAAATCTGTGCTGGTGCAATACACAGATCAAATTTTTGCGGTGCTTGGCAAGCCAGAGTCTTCCATCCCAGTGATGCCCAGTCCTACCCTCATGGTAGGCACTCTGACTCACACTTCATCTTGCTTCACAGGTCCCAATATCCTTTCTTACACTGCTTTATCCCATAAGTAACCGTATTTATTTCTCTGAGATAAAAAAATTTACTTTTTTAAATGAGTGATCTGCATGGGTCCTGCTAATTTACATCCCTTAGTGTTATAGCAACTACGCTATCTAACCCTGACCTAAAGTTTCAACCATTACTGAATCTGCCCCCTTAGACTTACTTGAATTAACCATTCAAAATGTATACCCAACTCTTTTTCTTCATGTTTGTAGAATAAACTCCTACCAAACCTTAAACATTTAGCAAAGACAAAAATCCACACCCCAAAACTTAATATGTAAAATTACAGATTTTTCTGTTTACCTAGTTACAAAGCAGTCAAGCAAAACCCCTGTATCTTGAGAAAATGCACTGGAAGAGGAAGGCATTTTGAGGCTAAAAGAGGAACATCTTGTAGGGAAGAATGTTCAGGAGGGAACCATAGTGTTAATTACAGCACACGCACTCATATTAACATACCCACATGCTGAGAGGAAAGATTTCCAATGTAAACCTTTAAACCTCAGAATGCTGGTGATTTCATTGAGTTGTAAAGCTGAGGCATGTCCTAGCAAGGCTGCAGGAAATCTGAGGAGAGGATTTTCTGCACACCTCATCCAGCACCGCCCACTTGAGTTGTAGTCGTGCTGTTGGCTAGAGCAAAGTGAGCTGCAAGAGAATTTGTGGAGACCAGCAAGCTGAGCAGATTAGCTGTGCAAGGCTACCATAAACACTTAAAAGAGAGTGAATGATGAAATCCTGAGACAAAAGGAAATACGTATTTCAGCATGAAAGTCTTAACGGGAAGCTATTACTCTAGAACATTACTCCAGCCCCATAATTAGGGTGCAATTTTAGAATATTTGACACCTGGACAGAAGCCCTAGCTTGTAAGCAAAGCTAATAATAAATTTAAAGATGCATTACAACTTCCAGGAGAGTGCCCTAAATAAATGAAAATAAATAAACCTTCTCTTAAATTTTCGTGAGGCCTAGTCTGGTACAGGCATAGGCCCACATAAGCATGAGCATACCTAGTTTGAGACTGGAATGCATCCTCTGGGGTAAATCTAGTTCCCAGAAACTTTGGTGTATACAGAGACAGTCAAGAACTGACCAAAAGACCAGAGTAACTCAGTGATTAATTGTTACTTATTTACCTGAGGTGCTAGTTGGGCACCCAAGTTGCTTTTGTGGTTTCAGCCTCTTGTGCTTTATGGCATGAGTGCCCAACCATCAAAGCCCTGCACTTCATTTCCTTGTGAATGGTTTTAGATCAAGACCTTTTCCAAACCTTCCCATGGAAATACTGAAGTCACCGTTTCATATAGAAGTGAGGAACGTGGTGGGAAGCTGCCAGTTTACATTTTCATTTTCAAGGACAGAGAAAACCAAAACTATATGAGACTCAAAGTATACAATACCCACAAATATGCTGCTTGATAAGAGAAAACAAAAGATTTTAATAGGAAACTAGTGGACGAAGAGGGGAACTTCACATGTAATGTTGTTGGCTTTTACTGAGACTTATGTAATTGCATTTGGAAAAATTAGTAAAAACTGACTTATCTTTGGGAACAGTATAATATGGGTTGCAAAACCACTGGTGTACAATAAAGCCATGTTGCTTGGTTTGGTTTGTTTTTTTCCCCTTATCCAGTTGAGCATCAGCAGGCTTTATTTCTTCTTTGTCTACAAGCAGCACCTTTATTAATGGCTTGCAAGAGTAAGCCAGAGTGCATTAATTATATTTGCAAATAATGTCATTTGAATAAGAGCTGAAAGCTCTATTCAGAACAAAGAAGAAACAAAAAAATATGTAGGGAATTTAGTAATCTCTGCTGAATATAATGACATCTTTGGAGGAATAGGATAAGCTAAAGATAAATAATTTAAACTCAAATATCCAGTCCAAGGGAGGAAATGTAGGAAATGAGATGTTCCTAGGTGACTAAGTGTGGGCGACACTGACTACTGCCAAAAAAAACCTTTGCAAAGCATTAGTGAATATGCTCATGTGAGGCACCAATCCAGTGCCACCTAGCCACAGAGTACTCTTTTGAGTTCTGGGCAAGTCATTAATGAAAGATGACATATGAGCTGTGTTCAGAAACAAGGAACAAAAGTGGCCAGAGGACAGAAGGAATGGTGCATTAAATAAAACACTAAAAAACTCAGAGAATTTGCCCATATGGTGCTTACTGCATTAGCATGGTCCAGCGATCTCCCAGATCAGCTGGGGAGGAAAGCAGCTATGAACAGAACAGAAAACAACCTGTGTGACACGTTCTGGTGCCTGATGTCCCCTGTACCTTGTCCCCAGTCAAGAACCCATTTGGCACAGCATCGTGCTTCTGCCATTGGCCAAATCCAGGCATGTGATTTGAAGGAAATGTGATTTGAAGGAAATGTGATTTGAAGATTGGCAAGAGAGCAGCAAGAGAGGGGTTGCTCCATGAAAGACGGCACTCTAGGAGCCGGGGGTGGGAGCTGTCCTGGTAGGGATGGTGTCCTCACCAGCAGGAGTCAGTACCAGTCAGCACAGAAAGGCAGGTGCTCTGGCTCCAGTGACCTTCCAGTGGTGCAGGTCCCAGGTGGGGATGCTTGGGGCAGCAAAGACCCTGTTACCCTCAGAGCTCTTACAGAAAACTATGGAAAAGTTTTATAGGAAATGCTTTCTTAACAATATTGGTACTTAGTAATGACTAGTTATGTCATTTAACTTTGTCATTTAAATATTAGATGTTTACAGTGAAAACCCTTCGGAGCTAGTCACCTCAAGTCTTCTTCTGTAGTTGTTAAGTGAAAATGTACTTTAAGGAACCAAACAGCTCATTGTAACTGTTCTGTGGGTCAGTTATGCATTACACGCTGCCAGGGCCTGTTTCTCTCCAGTGACTGGAGGGAGCTGCTGGTGCCTATCCCAGATAAAGATGTTATCCTAAGTCCAGTTATGTGACTGAACTGGGGAGTCTTGGGTATGTGCTGAGGGTTTCCCAAATGAAATTATGTTTTATGGAAGCATAGGATTATATTATGATGACCCTCATAATAAATAATAGATAACATTTTTATGACCATAAATGATATCTATGTTTTTTATGACCATATAATGATCATAAAAATATGTACCAAGAATATAAGTGACTGCCATTGCACAATCAAATATGCATTTATTCAAAATAATGTTTTAATGACACAACAGTTTTAATAATTCAGCTTTTGGGGGGGAAATAAATTATAATAATTTTCAGATTTCCTTTTGCTCAGTCCTCAAAAGCTAAACAACTTTAACAACTGCAGCTTGTACTAAATTTATCTGTGCTTCATGTATCTTTAATTTGCACTGAGGAAGAAATGCACTTAACTTGGCTCCTTGCAGGGCATAGCATGACTGTAATAACTTTTAATTCCTTACATTTCTGGAAAAGGAGTTGTTTGTCAATTGTACATTAAAAATGAATGAAAGAAAAGCTCCCCTGAAACTGCCAAATACTGTGTTTTCTAAAGAACATTGATATGGATTTTCCAAAGGAAAAACAGAATGTTCACAGAGTACCCATTTTACAGGAGCGAAGTGACCAAAATTCTTCATCTTAAAGACTAAAGTGACTGACTAGATGCAGTGACACTGCATAGAATTTTGTTATGGTTTTTTTTCCTTGGCCACCACTTTATATTCCAGATCCCACAAAAACAAGAACAAAAAAAAACACCAAACAAAACCAAACAAACCAAAAAAACCCCAGAAAATCCCAAAAAACAAACCCCCAACCAAACAAAACCAACCAAACAAAAAAATAGAACTGTTGGGGTTAGGTCTTAGGTTCTTTTTGTTGAAGTCCACTGTTGTAAGAATTGTTACAAGTAAGATGAAGTGGGTGTCAGGCTCCTGCCCAAGATAATTACTAATTAATTTGATCACAAACTCAGAGAAACCTTGCTGAAGCAAATGTAAGCATATTTTTTCAGTGGTTGGCTCATTGTGAAAAAGAATTTCATAGAGGAAAGCTGGGCTTATTTGATTTCTCCTCACCACCACTTTCACAGCCAGCAGATTTAAGTAAGGTTACTTAATATTACCATGAGCACGAAGCATCCATTTGGGTTTTGTGTTCAATATTTGTGTACCACTCGTTTTAATGTGGAACAAAGTACACATTTATTCCAAAGAAGAAAGATTACTTGTTTATGGTTAATGCCACCTGCAGTTTTCCTTCAGATTACACATGATTTTAATATGTTTGACATCAGAGTAAATCTTAGAAACCTGACACCATTGCTGGTTTGAAGCTGTAACACTCAGGTGTAGATATGCCAAGTTTCACAAGTCCCTGTTTGCTTTCAAGTCCACTGGCAGCTTAATTCTTGAAGTTGAGGTTTCCTTGGGGCACAAGTTGTTAATTTTAAGATGATGCCACAGGTTCTAGGTGTGCTTAGAGACATCATTCAAGCAGCTGAAACTGAGAGACTGACAGCTACCTGAGTCTGAAGCCCAAGGGCTGATCCTTACCTGGGTATTTCCCCTACCTTTCTTGCCCTGTGACCTGCTTGTGAGACATAAAACTGACTTACACCCCATAGAGCAGCCCTAAATTAGGGGAGACTGTGAGGTGCTACTGCAGAAGTGAAGAATGTGATGATGACAGCCCTTCTCTGGGATGTGGTGTCAAATCTTGTACAGAAATTGGGCAGTGTAGGAACAGGAACAAAAGTGTCATCAGCTGAGTGTTTTAGCCTCTGCGCTAGTGGCTGAGTGAGCCTCAGCTTCGGCAAACTGAAAAGAGGGTTGAGAAGTTGGGGTGGTAAGTCAGTGAAATCACAAATCCATCCAGGCTGTGTGACTGCTTCTGTGGGCAAATCCCTCTAAAACCTGTGTCATTGAGTGGGGGAGGACCTATGATGAGAGTGCTGGGTGGGGATCAGCACCTGACTGCCCCCAAGAGATGAAGCAGTTGTCCACTCACCTTATTGGTCCATGAGCATTTTTACTTAAGCATCTGACTCCTGTACTGTGTTGTTTACAGAGCTCTGGCATGTTTTGGGGTGTGATTGCCACTGGGCAGCAGAGCTAATGAAAAAAAAGGAAGTTCTCAAAAGACTTTGGGCTTAAATCAGGGCTGTCATAAGATTATGCAGTTCTCTGCAGTCAATTTTACTCTCTTTTCTGTGGACAGTATTTGCTATTTTGCTGTCATGTGAAAATGCAAACTGTTTTAATAATACTGAATTTTTGTTCCATGTTTCCATGGGTACTTTCAGAAAAAAGTAAGTACAGTGTTGGTGATGTTGTGTTTGTCTGTGTGCATCTGGCATGCTTGATCATACCGTTAACAACACTTTCCTCACTTGAACTGTGTAATTGATCACCAGCTGGAGAAATGATCAAATTGAGCATTTCACACTAGCCTGATATGGCACACTCTTTGTAAGAACCACATCAGCAGTGTGTATGCCCCACAACGAAAGGGCAGAGTGCTGTAGACAAAGTCTTTACCTTAGGACAGCCAGAATATCTATGCTGTTTTACACAAATTTGGTACAGTGACTTGCTGTAACTGTGGCAGACTTTCCTAACAGAGATAGAAATTAAACGAGGTGACTGTTGGTGCCATGTCTTCCTGTCCCACTCTGTTTGTCTGGTTTTTTGCCTATTCTTTCTTTGGTTTTCCTTTTCTCTCAGAGAGGGTGAAATTCAGGCTACAAAGCCGTACTCAGTAAGAAGCACCAGAGTAGCTGAGTGCAGTTTGTTCACTGTTCCACAGTGCAGTCTCGATCAAAGATCTCCAGCTGTGGGGCTGCAGGGCTCCCTTGGAGCATTACCCAGCAGGCAGTCACTGGGATCCACTGAGAAGGCTCCATCTGGGGGGGCCATGTGCTTGATGCCTCAGCAGGAGATCATGCCTGGAGATGGGAACACGACATGAGTGGGGTCCTGTTGTCTAGAGGATGCAGGGGAGCGTGGTAAAAGGGAGATGTGACAAAACAGCTGTGCAGTCAGTGGCCGGCGTAGAGTTGGTACCCAAGGCTGTCACGATGTTCCCACACAAAGGAGGTCTGAGATCCCCACCTGTGCTGTGCCAACCATGGCCTGTGCTCTGAAGGGTCACAGGACTGAGCAGAATTACTGCTGCTCAAATGTGCTTGTCAGTTCCCTGGGCTCTCTTTGCTGGCTTCTCATCTGGGGAAATTCAAGTATCTGGAAAACAGGCTGTAGAAGTGTAGTAGGGAGGGGTTGAGGCTGGAGGCGCTTCTGAAGCACACTTAGATTTAAGATAAACTTGGAGACCCAACAGACATCATACTGACTGAAAATGTGGTTTGGGGACACTTCTTTCAGTCAGTCACTGTGGTGATTCCTGTTCTTCACTGTTTCCTTGTTCTCACCACTTACAAAACAATCACTTGCATGGCAATTTGATCTGTGAAAACCAGTCTGCTTCTCTCAGGACACTGCAAAAGGGGATAAAACATCTAGAAAAACTGTCAGGATATTGCTTGGTGCAATGAAAATTATTTGTGTTCTAACTAGAAGAGCAAGAAGTGTAATTTAAGTGTAAATTGAAGAATTCTGAGCTAATAAAATTGTCTTGACTCTTTTTTTGTTAAAACAATGATTTTCTTTACCATAAGGGAGAAATTTCTTTTATTTTAGCTCTGAATACCTGTTATTATCTATCTTGTTAACCATGATCATAGACACACAGCACCAGCAAAATGTAGAATGAATGTACAGGAGCCAAGCAAAAAGAAATTGAACATACTATTTATTACTTAGAACATTCTTTCACATCAGGTCTCAAACTCCAAAGTTCAGCTCATTCCTTTAGAGGAAGGTGTTCTAAAATACCATATTTTAAGCATGAGCTTAAAGAAGTTTTCTGGAAATGAGTTGCATTTGAGGAAAGTGTTGATCATATGCATCACGGGTTGGAGGGCTTGAAATAAAATATTTGGTTTAGATCCTTCTGAATTGTTATTGGTTCCAACAGTGACAGCTACAGTGACCTAAGTGATGACAGCTCTCCAGAAAAAGAGTTTCCTTGTTCTGACACAAGCTGAAATGATTGTATGAGAGCACAGAAATGGATGATGCTATTGAGGTAAACTGAAATGTTTTGTTACTGCTTTATGACACTGATTTATTCTAGACTTAAAACAGGAGATAAAGTTGATTTAATTCTCCCTTTTATTTCAAGTCCCATCTGAGAGCTTCTGTCTTCTTTCTTGTCTGTAGCATTGAATTGTTTTCCTCTTCTGCTGCTTAACTCTGAAATTGAGATGTTAAAGCCGACTGAGTATTTTGAGTACATCTTTTATGTAGGATGCTGTACAAAACCAAGTTGTGTTAGTGTTTGAAGATATATTAAACATATATTTTTAAATTATGTTTTATTTTTTGTGTCTTCAGTTTACAATTTGGAATCACTTCAAGTACACTGTGTAGACATTAATTTTTATTTTGCCTTAATATTCACCTGTAATTGTATCTGATGCATTGATACCACAAAGACATCCCAACATAAATGCTTGGATTTAATCTGCAGAGTGATAGAGATACAAACAGGTTTTATAAAATTGTAGCTTTGTTTGCCATAGGCTTTGCCAGAGTCTTGTTGGATTGGTTGTTTATTCACCTGTAGATGTGGTAGTCATAGATTTCCTGTTAGTTTGGAGGTCGTATTTCCTGTGAGATACCTGATCTCTGCAGGATCTGGGCTTGAAACTTAGTCTTACTTTATTTTTCCTATGCAGATTCATCAGAGCTGGAGCTGGTATGACACTCTCATTCAGCTTCTCAGTATTTCTGAGCACTTTTGTAAGGGGACACAACTTTCCCCTCTGATTATGTCTCACGTGGGGTAGACACTAAGCAGCTATGCCAAGCAGACAATTAAGGCTCCATATGAATGATGCATTTCTGCCTGATGGTCTCCTGATCAAAGTAGTGGCGTGAGATACTAGAAACTGGAGTTCAGTCCTTAGGTGCATGGGTTTCTTCTGTGATTTTCAGTTGAATTATTTTTTGCTCTCATGTACCATGTTAATGATAATGATCCATCCCCAAATCACGAGAGTGAAGAACAGAATGTTAAATGATGTAATGACCTGGTCCATGTACATACAGTACTGATGCCTATGCTAAAATAACCAAAAAATGAGTAGACAAAATGTTCCTTTTCACTCTTGCCTGGATCCTTCCCGCCTCCAAATGTCACCATGGTTCTGTTTCTTGATACCAACGCGAGGTACAGGACAGTCCCTCTGGAAAAGCCCCTGCTTTCCCCAATGGATTTATGAATGGTAGTTCTGTGTTTACTGTTGCAGCGTGACTTGTTCAGTGCTTGGATGAATGTACTTTTGTGATGCTTTTAAGTGGTTATCAGTAGCCAAGCTGATTTTGTTTGAACATGTCACTAGTGGATACCAATTGTTACTCAACAGAATTACTCTAGAAAAGATTAAATAACTAAATCCAGATATAAAAGAACGAGAGAAGCATTGGCTCATTTGTTTTTATCTCATGGTTAATTCTACCCATTAATCAGAGCTGGAATCACATGTGGACTATATTTAGCTTTGTGGTTTCACTTTAGGCTGTTTGATCTAGATAAAATGCATCTACTTGTAGTATTTACATAGGACTACTTTGAAATCAGTCAACAAATTTGAGTGAAAATTACCTAAGTATGAAATAAACTGAGTCAGAGATGAAATATTTTTAATAATTGATTTTTTTAACATTTATTCTTCCTTCCTCTCCTGCTTTTTATGTTGCAGAAACTTGGGAACAGGACAATATTGAATAGAAGAAAGTAGAAGAGTAAGCTGCTTGCAGTTCTTATACTGTTTCTTCCTCTACTATGTTCAGTAATTCTCATTACAGATGACAGTTTTACTGTTCTGTAGCAAAAACTGTTCTGTGTAAATGCTGTTTCTCTTCAAAAGTCACCAAATGGTTGTGCACCTTAGCTGTTAATCATTATTATCTTGTCCTATATTTCAGAGTGATCTCAGGTGAATATGTATCAATTCACTAGTTCACAGCTTTCTTGATTTGAAGGAAGATTTGACTGTTTCCAGTTTGCCTTGGAACAGGAAGACAAAACGCAGTAGTTCTTGGGAATGACGGGGAATGCACTAAAACATTTTAGGGAAATTGTTTTACTCTTGAGCAGTAGAAAACCATTTGAGGTTTTTTTCCCTATTAAGCTTGTATATATATTTTTTTTTACTTTTTTTGCTGTTCAATATGTACAAATGAAAAATGGTTGCTGTATCTCAGCTCTATGTGATTATAGTAATTAACGTTGGATACAAGTTTTTTCACTTTGCTTTTATAAGCCATTTGATTTCACATAAATTCATTTAGTCTGTTTCTCCTGGAAGTCTGATAATACTGAACATAATTCTGACCTACAAAATTACAGAAATTATATTAGAAGGTGGTTTCATATTTGTATTTTGTAAGAGAGAAAGTAAATATATACATATGTTAAACTCTAGTTTGAACACTTGTATAAAAGTTGTAGAAAAACCAGTCATAAACCTGTGGTGTTATCTGGGCTCCAGCTGTGCCACACTCAGTGAATTGCAGTAAATGAGTGTGAAGCAAATTAAGTAAGGTTCACCCTTGTTTTCCTGCATCCTGTGGCCACTCTGTCATCGTGGCACTTGCTCCCCAGTAGAATGGAATGATGTGTTTTAATTTAGAAATCATGAGTTACTCCACTGCATCACAACTGCAGGCAGCCCTGCAAAGCCAGGGCTAGAGCCTGAACCACTGGGACAGAAGAGGAAGGTGAGAGGTGCTGTTCAGGGTGTAAGGCTGGATCCCATCAGCAGTGGGGCATCATCAAACCTGTCACAGAAGCTGAACCTGAGCTATGTAACCGAGGGGCTCCAGATGCTTGGAACACACTTTCCTATAAAGAAAAATTCTGAATTTTTGAGCGTTGTGTTTCATTTTGGTTTTGGGCAAAGTGGCTTCATTAATTCATCAAAATGCAGTATCTGCACAAAAATAAAAAGCACCATGTTCCTTATTACAGATTTGTAAAACAGCAAGTTTGAGAGCTGTGCATTGCTCTAGAAAATCTCAGGTTACACAGCAAATTTGTCTCTTCACTAAAAGAAGCTTTAATGGTAATGAAACATAAAATGCGTTTTTATGGCAGCACTTTCCTAAAGTAGTTTGTGAATACGTGCCTTAGAAATACTGACAGCAGAATTGGTGTCACTGTATGTCTTCCCCAATGAGAGACATTGGCCACTGCTTTGTGAAGAGTGAAGAATTTCCTAAGATTGTCTGTAATGTGCAAATGTATTTTCAAAACATTTTCAATAAATGATGTTATTTGGAAGTGTTTGGGTATCTACTAAAGAATCATAGTGCCAGTTGTGAACTGCGGTGTTAAGGAGCGAATTCATAATTTAATCATGTCCCAGTTGTATTGTCTGTGCAAAACCGTGATTTATCAAAAAAGAAGAAGAGGGGACAAAAAGACATCCAACCTGGAGTGTAGCTGGAAGGAGCACCCTTGCCAGTGCTCTTCCATGTAAAAGCAGTGTGCTGCCACAAGGGATCCATCTCATAGTTGAGCTGACAGAAGCAGCAGCAGGCCAAAATGGAAGAAAGCAAACGAGGCTTTTCCAGCCAGATCCTGGGCTGCCTTATGAGCATTGCCAGCAGGCTGAGGGAGGCAATCCTTCCCCCCTATTTAGTGCTGGTGAGGTCACACACAGAGTGCTGTGTCCAGTTCTGGGCTGCCCAGTGCAAGAGAGACATGGTCAAGCTGGAGGGAGTGCAGTGAAGGGCCACAGAAAGTTTGGTTGGGTTGGACCAGAAGCTGCGCTTGTTTGTAGAGAAAGGGAGCAGCATCCAGGTCTGGATGGGACTGCAGGGTCGGTATTGCACTTAACTGATTCTGTGGACAGAGCTGTACCTTACTGAGTATCTCCAGTCAAGTATTGCATCTCGGCAGCATGGGTTCCTGTTTCACTGTCAGCTTTACAGGTGAGATCCTTTAGCACCTGCCTAAGAACATGTGCTAGCCTAAGCTGAGGTTTCCTCCCCTTATTTACCTGCTTGGAGAGATAACTTTCATGTGCCAGTGTGTAACGCCTGCAGAATTTGCATCTAATGAGGAGGATTTGCTTGACCAAACAGGCTGTTCCTCCTCAGGGAGTTCTTGTGGGAGGGTGGGCCAGATGCTGCATTAGATTGCTGTTTTTCTGAAGCCATATTAATATCAGACAGAGCGTGACTGTTCATTCGGAGTAGTACCAGAAAAGGCTTACTGTGACCTGAGATCAGGGCATACTTTTCCTGAAATCCTCTAGAGGCGTCTCAGCCCTGGCTTGCCAGGAAGACACCGGAAGTTTTGAGCAATACCTTAAAAGTAGAGGTTGAGGTCTCTGCAAGAACCTGTGTAAGCAGGAACTGCAGCCCCAGGCTAAAGGAAGTTTTCAGGAAGGAAAAGGCAGATTGTCAACAATCGCGAGGGCAGGGGCTTGCTACCCAAAGGGATGTGGTGGAGGTATGGGAGAGTCAAGTGGAAAAACAACAAATGACTTACCAGCCTGAGCTACTGTCCTCATGAGAGCTGTGTTAGTGTTACAGCTGCCATGGCAATGCAAACGAACATTTCTCCCCAATCTCTGTGTGCATCAGTGACAGTGCGGAGTGTGATTACAGCCTAGAGGACTTCTGAGCCAGATCAGCATGGAAGTGAACAGGAGCTGTGGAAACCTATGTGGGACTTCCCACAACTTCGCTCTTTGCGTACGTGAGGTGACCAAAATCGGCTGAGAAGGGGGGCGAAGTGGAGCAAGGGGAAAGCAGAATAACATTGCTCTTGGGAAAACATGTGGCCTCTTCCAGCATCCTGTGGAAATTCTCTCACTCAATGTGATAGGGAAGTAAACAAAGGATACAGTTGTTTCTGTACCTAGGGCTGAATAACACCTCATCCTCGCACACAAGTAGAAGGAGGCTTCTTCCCTGGGACATCTGCATGGGAGTTGTGGTGTATTTCTGTGCCTCAGCATTCTATCCCATACAGTGCTTAGTTTCTCCCTGCTAGCACAGTGAATTGGTAGCTGTTAGCTCTGTGATAACTTCCAGACAAACTCTTCCTCTTACCACTTCACCCTGTCCCTACCATTGACATGGTTGGTACTTTGTTCAAGGATTTCTCACACTTTCCCAGGTAGCAGTCTTTGTATTTTTGATGACAAGGAACTTAGTATCTCAGATATTTCTCCCTTTATTGGGGACTGTCTAGATTTTTCAGGTATTCAGTTGTGTCTGAATTGGTAACTACCATGTGCTAACAGGATGAAATGAATTAAGAACTCATCTAAAATAATTACATGAAAAGATTCTACATATGTTCTACTATATTTGTATAGCTCCCCTAAAATGACTCAGAATCTTTATATCAGCATCTATTAGATGTCCAAAGAAAATGTCTGTGTTTCCTCAGTTGGAAATTCCCTCCGAATAGCAATTCCAGAAATGCTGATTTTCCAGTCTCTGTTTGACTGTCTTGATTTTATCTGTAAATATTTTTTTTAACCTTGTTTTTTAAAAAAAATGTGAATTAACTTTTTGTGGAACACAGAAGAGGACCAGTTCTATTGTTCTTTATTAATATAAAAATAAGTCATCTTCAGTACTGTCTGGTTTCTTGCTCTTTAAAATACCTCATGGATTGCAGGATTTAACATCCTGCTGTGACCTAGCTGACCTACTGCAAGAATAAAGTCTATTAACATGTCTTTCATCCTCTAAAAATTGTGTACTTTAATCTTCACACTTTGATGATTTGTTTGTATATGAAATATTTTCTCTGCTTGTAACATCCTAATTCATTTGAAGAAATTGGTTGCCTTATTGGACTCCTGGTAACATTCTCTCACAAATTTGGATCGGAGCCTGGAAAACCAGCTTTTCCTGAAGTGTGGACAACATTCTGTGTTTTAGGAGTGCTCCTGGAAAGGTAAGGCTATCTTTTCTACTTCTGTAGACCCTCAGTTAATAATTTAAGAAACTTAAAAGTTGGGAGATGCTAGTGAAGTTCACAGTAACATAGTTTGGATAACCTAAGTACTGACCCAAGTCTTGGATTAAAGCATAATCCAAGACTCCATATATTTAAAGCAATAGTTAGGATAGTCTGCTCTGTGCTTCTGCATAACACATCCTCATCCAATAGCAGCTTCAATAAACCCTGATTTCACAGAGTCAATCTGAGCAATAAAAATATGACCTCAGGTATCTTCTTGTTTGAATATCGCTTTTGCTACCTTTGGAACATGCTTCTCCTTGCCTAAGTATAGATTTGCAATTAGGAGAAATAGTGCAGTTTTGAAGCAAACCCTCCTACATGTGATTGATTTCCCACAACGACTGTTGCACACCAGACCTCAGATCCTTTTAGAGGAAATAAAATTTGAAGATGCATTCCAAAACCTGGTGTAATTCAGTTCTGAACCACCCAGGGAAGAACACTGCCACAGATGCTTCTGATGTGCATCCAGTGAGTGTATGCCACTAGAAAGCTTTCAAACCATGGAGTGTTCCTGTGATGCCCAAAAATGTTTCCTATCCTGTATGGGTGTTGTATTCACCTTCCTATCAGTGGTTTTTTTGGTTCTTTTTTATTGTCAAAATCTTCCTCAAGGTTCCACACAGGCACCATGCTCTGAGTTGCTGGGGTTGTGTTGTCACATAAGACCAGAAACCAGGCAGCACAGTCCTGCCCTCACCTGACCTGGGCCTGGGTCCTCTTTCAGCTTAGTAAGTGTCCTACTTGAGTGATGGGACACTGCAAAATACAGCATCACAGACAATCCTTGTGGGCCGTGTGGGCCATGCTTATGAGCACCTGCACGGCTAAATATTGATGCCTATATGTGAGCTGCTCACCACAGGCTCCTTTTGTACTCAGCAGACAAACCAGGAACTTTTCAGTCATCCGTAGCAGATCAGATGAATTAGCTGTGGGTATTGCTTCTTCCTTGGCATGAATCTTAAAAAAGAGCCTGGCCCAAATGGCTAAGATATATATGTCTGGTCAGACGATTGTGTTGCTGATAGGTCCTGATAGGCGTCTGTGCTGAGCTGGGAATCAGTCACTAACTCATTGTTCCTAATCAGCTAGATGTATCTGCCTCCCTTGTTTGTGGGGGCTCAGTTGAGCAGTCTCACCCCTGGACAGCCTGAACTTCCTCAGAATACAAAATTTGTTCTTCTCTTAGGCCTCAAACCCATTTCCACCCTAGTCAAAGCCTTGAATTTAGCAACCCTTTGTTGCTGCAGGCCAGCCAGGGACCTGTCCCCATGTGTCCCCAGTGTGGGTGCTGAGGTAAACATCTCTGACTGCCCTTGCTGGCACCAGCTCTGCACAAGACACAGCAGCAGCAGAATCTGTTGTCATGAGTTATCATGTAATGCCTCCCTCCCTCAAAAAATAGTAATCCATTTCCCAGAGGACTCCCCAGGATGTAGGAGACATGGCCAATTTCCTCCTGAGTTTCAGAAGCAGCCAGGCACCCTCTCCTCTGGGGGCTGCCCACTCCACAAGGTTAAAGCCAGTTCTCAGTACCAACGTTCATGGCTCTCGTAATACCAGGACCATCTGCCAAAATCTCCACTGGTCCTGTGTTGGAAAAACAGAAAGGATATGATTGTGCAGGTGAGGCAACAAGAGGTTCCTTGGGAGGGAGGGAGGGAGAGCACCCGAGCCCATGTCTTTAGACTGTGTGTGAACTTTAAGTAGGTACTGAACAAAAGACAGAAACTGTCATTGGAAATGGAGGCAGAGCGCAGGGCTCCTGTATGTTAAACCAGTGCTATAACGAAGAGGCTTTCTGGTTTTGGGCAAATAAGTCTTGAACCGTTTTCTCTGGGGTGGCACAGACTGAACAGGAAGGAGTGACAGCACCTACCCTCTTTTTGCTCTCCTGTGGATGGAAGTTGCTGCATCATTGCTTTGTCCGTCCAGTTATTGTCCCTGCTGGCTTGTGAGAGCCTGTGCCAGCTTGTGCTTCTGCTAGTGCCAGCCTCAGGCACTACCCAGTATTTTAATTTAGTTTATCCCAAAAAAGGTATAGAAGGAGGCCTGTACACATAAAAGAAAACTGTTCTCAGCATAGTTACATTGCCTGGAAGAGCTTGAACTCTTCTTAACATACCTGTCTAATAATATGCCTTGGTTGAGTCTCTAGGTTTGAGAAATTGAATAGGCATCCAAAATTTTGAACAGTCAAAACATTGACTTCTAAGGCTTTGTGGCTGGCTAATGTACTTCCTCTGTGTTTACTGTTGGGAGCATAATGTGCCACCTTTTACAAAGTTTGCACAGTGCTAGTGTATAGTCGAGTATTAAGCAGGTTCACAATTTAAAGATTTTTCTGTGTATGTTATCTTACTGCCAGATTTTTGTTTACAAACTTACAGGGATATCACTCTTGAGAGTATCTCCTTTCAGTTTTACACGAGCTTTAAAAAAGGAAGGTTTTGACCAACAAAGATTTCTCTCCAACTCACTGAAGATACAGAGCTCTCCTGTACATGAAGTTAGATAGCAGTGTAGTATTGTGAGCAGGAGAGAATCAGACCTCCTGAGGGGCATGAACTAGGAGATTTGCTACTCACATAACTAAGTGAATTAGGGATGAGATTACACATGTAATGATCTGCTCTTTACTCAGGGTAATGCAGCTCTGAGTTCGCTGGGGAGCAAAGACATGATTGCTTGTTGATTTGAGAAGTGTGTAGAAGAACTCCTGGGATTGTTTTATTTGAGACTTTTGACAGAAAGCTTACTAGGGTGGGTCAGAGGAATCACACAAAGATCATGCTTATGTGCTTTTTATATTTAATGTTGCAATGCTGCAAATGTAGAAGTTAAACCAACATCATAGCTTAAAATATGACTGTGTAAAGTAAAAATCTAGGTACAAAATAAAACGTGCCAGTGGCAGTCCTGTGAAACTGCTTTTTCCAAGATGATTTGTTCAACATCTGTTGGTTGTCTCATTATGTGAGAAGAGTAAGTGAATGTGAAAAAGATAAAAGATCGTTACCCAGTCTGTTTGTTTTGTTCTTTAACAGTAAGGAGCTTTAATTTACAAGGCTGCTAATTTATGTCATTTTTGTTTCTACTGTACAGGCTTAAAAAATTCTGGTAATATTTGCTGTAGTGTTCAGGAACATGAACTTGATAAAAGAATGAGTGTCTGCTGCTGTCTCAACTAACACCCTCTGCTTTGCTCACTCTTTGCGCATGGGTTAACGCTTTGACTGTGAAGTTAGAGGAGAAGCAAACTTGGTGGCAGATGTAAGTGTCTTCATGAAATGGAAATATTTATTTAGAAGTGTTTTTACAAGCTTTTGGGTCATCTGAAGGAGAGCTTGTGTGCTTGAAATTTAGTTTGTTTTTCCCAGCAATGTATATATTGATCTAATAAAACCACTATGTCACCCGAAATCCAGTTCCCTTTGCAGAGCCTTCCTCCGCTCCAGCAGATCAACGCTCCCTCCTGCACAACTTGGTGTCACCTACAAACTGACTGAGGGTGCGCTTGATTTCCTTGTCCAGAGCATTGATAAAGGTATTAAATAGGACTGGCCCCAATACCAAGCCTTGAGGTGTTCTGGTGAATGAACCAGCCACAAGAATAAAAACGGGGCCACAGAGCCCAGAAGAAGAGGTTTGGTGGGCTGGTTCCAAAGAGTAAAACCCTCCTCTGTGAGGATGGCTTCTGCCTTTGAATTCCTGTGGCCTGATGTAGGCTCAGTCTGCCTGACTGACAGTGGACAGACACCCCTTGTATCCCCTAAGGAAAGGTAACCAGACCTGTCCCGCCCTTCCCTCCTTCCTATAGGTCCCTGCTATGTCATCCCCGCCCCCTTCCCTGTATCCCTTTAAAACCCACTCTGTCTACTATCTTGATCCCTTCGTTTCTGGTCCCCTTCGAGGGAGTTTCTACAATAAGCCCTTGGAACACCGGCCGAGGAGCCACCTCTGATCCTTTGTTTCTGGTCACGCATGGGCTATCTATAAGCCCCAGGCACACTAGACTACACGCCCTCCACCGCACGGGCTGGGAAGCTGCTAGCGAGGCACCGAGGTGCCACAGGGTGTTCTCCCTTTGTGTTGAGCACGCCTGGACAAGCTGCAGCTATCCCAGCTCGGCCAGCGGGCCAGCGTATTAATATATTGAGGGACTCCACTGGTAACTGGCCACCAGCTGGATGTTTGTGCATTCAGCACCGCTCCCTGGGCCCAGCTGTCAGCCAGTTCTTCACCCAGCGAGGAGCCCACCCATCCAAACCATGGGCTGCCAGCTTCTCCAGAAAAATGCTGTGAGATGTATCAAAGGGTTTATTGAGGTCTAGGTAGACACATCCACAGCCTTTCCCTCACCCACCATGCAGGTCACCTTGTCATAAAAGGTGGTCAGGTTGGTCAAGCAGGACTTGCCTTTCCTAAATCCATGCTGGATGGGCCTGATCCCCTGGTTGACCTGTATGTGTCATATGGTGACACTCAAGATGAGCTGTTCCATGACCTTTCCTAGCCCCAAGGACAGGCTGACAGGCCTGTAGTTCCCCGGATCCCATCTGTCCCCATAGACCTGAGAGCATCCAAGTGGCACAGCAGGTCGGTAACTACTTCCTCTGGACTGCAGGGTGTCTGTTCTGCTCCCCATCGTTGTCTACCAGCTCACAGGGCCAGTTGTCTTGAGGATAACCAGTCTATCTGTTGAAGGCTGAGGCAAGGAAGGCATTTTGCAGCCTTTCCATCTCAGCCTTTTTCTCACGTTTGGTTATAACGTTCGCCTCCACATCCAACAAAAGATGCAGATTTTCCTTAGCCCTCCTTTTGTTGTTAATGTGTTTATAAAACCACTTTTTATTATCTTTCACAGCAGTGGCCAGATCAAGTTCTAGCTGAGCTTTTGCCTTTCTAATTTTCTCTCTACATGACCTAATGACATCCTTGTACTCTTCGTGAATTGCCTGCCCCTTCTTCCAAATACCATGAACTGTCATTTATTCCCTTAATGTTCAAGGGAAAGCTTCCTGTTTAGCCAGACTGGTCTCCCCCACTGCCTTATTTTTTGGCACATAGGGACGAGCTGCTCCTGTGCCTTCAAGATTTCCTTATTTAAAATATGTCCAGCCTCCATGGACCCCCAAGAGCTATTTCCCAAGGGACTCTCTGAACCAGTGTCCTGAACAGGCCAAAGTCCACCCCCTGGAAGTCCAAGGCAGAGGTTTTGTTAATCCCGTTCCTTACTTCCAGCTTCAGGTGCCCAAAGGCAACATTTGACCTTCTCCTCTCAGCTAAGCTGAAAATGGTAGGGAAAGTTTATCCTACAGTGGCATTAAGAACTTAATTGCTTTAAAGCTAAATTACCACAAAGGACCTTCTACTGCCAACTTACAATTAAAGATTTGTATATTACAGTGAATCTGTAATACAGGACTGAGGTACTACCACAGGATAACCATTTTAGGCGCCTGAATTAATAATTATTTAATGATGCATTTGTTAATTAAGAATTGAATTGCAGAACATAATCCAGAATTTCCCCTCCTCTTCTAAGATGAAATAACACTATTTTCTTCCTAGTTGTAATTTCTTCTACTAAATAAAAAAATATTATTGCAAGTGAGCTTTTAAAAAAATGATTTGTGCGGTCATATTCTTTTTAGGGCAGTTTCTTATTAGGGGGAACCTGAAACATGTTTGCTTTCACACAGTCTGGTTGTCCTTACCACCAACAGAGATTTTTTCCTATTTATTTGTAGGATAATCCAGTCTGAAAGTAAGAGATATGATTCTGCTCTTTTATATGCTGTTTTCTTCAGTCATCTACAAATGGACAATATAATGACACATTCTTCTGAATTTCCATTTGATTTCAGTCACTGCCTCTAAGCAATATACTTTGGCTTCAGTTTACTTCCCACAGGCAAGGAGACTAGAATCTCATTTTGGCTTAATTGAAATAAAAATGCCATGGAAACTGCAAAAAGGCATTCCCTAGATGTAAAATCCCAGCCTTGTTGAATTCAAATACTGGCTAAACCTACTCCACAGTTGCCTTGGTCTACTTCTAGTGTAATCTTCATGAAACACAGTGTCTATACTGAGTGTCTTTCCCATGCTACCCATGGCGATTCTGCAGCTGAGGTGTTATTTTTATTTGTCCCCGGTGTTCCAGACAGCTGTGGCAGATCTGTGCTTTGGAGCACATTAAATGCCCTGTTTAAGCATTCTCATTGCCACCAGAGATGAGGGGTGAGCCCCACAGCAGTTGCCTGTGACTTCAGGCCAGATGTGCTCCTACCAAGGCTTGCTTTGGTAGCAGAGTAGCCAATGCACTTGCCCAGCTCTCTGGTGTCTTTTGGCAGTAATATCTGCCTCTTACGTAGGTATTTCTAGCCTATTTCCACAAATGGAGGAATTTAACATTTCTGCCACCCATATTTCTTTGTTGCACTTGTTTGAAAATTTCCCTAAAGTTGTGAGAACTGACTGAGGAAGGGATAGGGGAAAATGCTGCAGTCACAGAAATAATTTTTTTCTTATGAAAACAGGACAAAAATTATTATAATAATTGTATTTTTTTAACATCCCAAATCTCTTATTAAAATCACAGCCTTATGGCATGTCAATGTGACAGAGCTCTTATCATAAAGACCCTATAATCTGTTTTAAAAAGATAGACAGTAAAGATGAACAATTCTGAAGTGTTTAATATATCACTTTAGAAAGAATTATGTTTTCTGAATTGGAGTCCAGAAGCAGCCTACTGTCATGTATGCTCATAGTCATTTCCACTTAGTGCAGATTTGAAAATCCAAATATTGAATTTGGTTATGTGTAACATATTTGGGGGAAAAGAATATTAAAAAAAATTTGCAAGTGCTAGTCTACCCTATGTAAAACTATATCCCAAAGGCCAAATTACACTATAATGTTACTTAACAATGCAATGAACTGTAAAATAGGCAATTTTTATGCAGCTGAGCCCTCAAGCTTATTCTTCCTTCTAAGGCACTGCTTTCTTACTGTGGAAAGAAACAAGTGAATAATATACATTGCTTTTTTTAATGTTCATTATGCTGCTATCATTTTTGAACGAGGAGGACAATGAGATAATCTAAATGATATAGATCACTTGTTTTCTTCCCTAATAGGAAAGATAATGAATGGCTTTGTTTTGATGGCTTTATTGCCTGCAAGATAATGAAATATCCCAGCATGGATTTCATTAGACTTTCTCTAGTCTCACTATGATACACCCATTAAGAGGCCAGATCTCCTCCTCAATATAAATGGAACCAGATATTACAAAGATTTTAGCACACTGTGAAAATCTGGGCATGAGTGTCACCAAAAGGGTTGCTGGGTGTTTAGATCGAGGCTGGCTTTGGCCATGGGAGACACAGAAGCACTAATGCAGTTTATCAAGGTGAAATAGCTCATGATGACAAAGGTATGAGGCTCTGAGAGCTTTGGCATTTAAACTTCATCATTACTCACAGGGCTTAGGGCTAGACAGCATGTGCTGCTTAAATATCCAAATCCTTGCTCTGGTTTCATTTGGTGGCTTTCAAGGGGTGGGACACAGAGCACCCAGGTCTGTCCTGTCACCAGCAAACCAGTCCTATGGAGAGAGCCAAGCATGTGTGCATCAAGACAGCTGCAAAGGAGGACTCTTTATGGCATGAATCAGGGAGCGTTTCAGCCACCTGGGGTTGGAAAAGATAAGGTTATAGTGTCCTTCAAACAACCATATTGTCTGTGTTCTCATCCCAAGGATGAAAGGAAGAGACTAGGACTAGAGGGAACAGAGACATATGAGCCCCCTGAGGCTTTTTTCTGCTAAAGGTTCATGTTCTTATAATGAGCAGCTGCATTTTTTATTTCTACAAGGATGACAACAAATGTGTGCTGGAATTAGAGCAGGAAGACACATTGTATGAAAACAAAAATATTCCCTATTTGACTCTTACATGAATACGAGATGTTTGGAGCTGGAAATAAGATAAACCAGAGAGTAAGGTTATGAAGTGACTTAAAAAGTTGTCAATTTTTTTTATTTTTATTTTTTTTTTTTTTTTGACAATTGTTCATTGGGAAAAAGCCTGACACAGTTCTGAGGTTTAATATATGCCTTTCAGACGGAAAGGATCGGGAGCCATAGGAGGCCATATAGAGAAGAGTACAGTAAGTAAAATAAAAAGAGATGAAAGCTGAGGAGAATTTGAAGGCATCAAGGTAATGGGCTACGCTGCAGCTGATGTTTTATCATTTCTTTCTTTTCTTCTTGTGATCTCTGCAATAGATAATTACTAGCTCTCATCAGTGATTATTTTCTTGTATCAAAGTGTTATAACAATGCTCCAAATAAAAACACTGGTAGCAAATCTAAAATGAACTAGTGTAGGGAAAGAAGTTATTCACAGTGCTTGCTGTAGTTTTCTTAAGGTGACCCTTACTCTGTCTAAAGCCAGATGTGCCTGCCAGGGGAAGAGAACCACAGGTGTGATGCCTGCCCGGGCTTTTTTCTCCTGAGTTTCCTTCTTTGCCATGGAACAACTTATGTGAGGGGCTCTCAGCCAGACTTGACCACTGCACTACTGCCACCATTAAATGCTGCAATTGGATATGAAGAGAGGAAAGTGGGTTTCTGTTCTCCCCTTCCTCTCCTTACGCTTGTCTGAAATGGGATTAGTCCTTTGCTATGTCTGAAACCACAGCAACAGTTTTCTAAAGGTGGCTGTGGAATAGTCCTTGCACCATGGCTTTTCCCCAAGATGTGAGTCAGCTAAAAACCTGCCCTGAAAATTGAGGTTGTCTGATAGACGTAGACTGAAACAAGATTTCAGGTTTTCAACCTATTTTCTGAAGAATGAGTTGAGATTCTAAGAATTAAGTGTGTCTCTAGTTGTTTCATGGCTCCTTTCCCACCAGTGCAGGTAGGGCACCTGAAGGAAGATGGTGTAGTACTGACAGTGCCTGTCTTCATGACTGCTATAGACAAGTAGCAGACACATCAGGGGCTCTGTCTCATGAAGCAAAATAGCAGGAATGCCAGGTTGGACTGCTAGCTGAGCTTCTCATCAGTCACAGCTCTGCATGTCTGATTCAGTATTGTACAACGACATAAGAACACTAAAGCTAAATTATTTCGAGATGAAACTAAGAGAGAGAGTTGCTTGTCTGTGTGCTGCATTTTAATGCTTTCCCTGTGTCTGGCCTTTTTGTCCATGCAAATTTATGTCACTTTTTTTTTTACAAAGCATGACTTAATTCATGTTAGAATTGCTTTTGCTGGTTTTTTTTCATGCATTTTCAGAATTCAGATTCACTGGACAGGAGACACAGGAAATAAGCTGGCCTTCTCCCATAACAGACAGATATTACAGGGAGCCCTTGGTTCATCTCTCAGTGTTTGTATGCCACCCAACATTTCCAGCCCAAATGTTTGACAACTGCTGAAATACAGCAGCACCTGTTGTGTTTTCCTCATTTTTCTCTCTCTCTTTTTGTTTTTCTTGGTATTACTAGGACTAAATGCTGGCAGCAAACAGATGCTCTGGGACACAAACTTGTGCTAAGAATTTGCACAACATAAGTTGAGGCTGGAGACAGATCACTCCTGCTGGAATAGCTGTGATGATTTCAGAGGTGATTGCTCCCCCAGGTGGAGCAAATATGAGGTATTTTTGTTCACCTCAGGGTAAAGTAAGCCAGAGCAGGTTAAATTGTCTTCTAGTGAATATTAAATCAACATAGCAGCGGGTACAGGACTGATTAAGAAGAACTCCAATCAGTTCTCCTCATTTGGATGGAGAAGTGTTCCTCTCCAGCAAGGAAGTGATAAAAAAATGGTTCAACAGTGATTTCTGTAGAGCATGTATAATCATGGTTATATTTCCCTCTGACAGCCCCACCCAAGGAAATGAGTAGAAAGATTTTGAAGATAGTCCTTGAAAGGCTGGATTTCTCAAATAAGAAATGAAAAAAACCCCAAGCCCAAACTCACAGCAAATCAGATAATAAAATGTTCAATGTTATTTCTTCCCCAGTGGCCTGAAAAGATTATTCGAAAGATCATTAAGGTCTGCTCTGACAGCTACTCCTAAGCTCTCTGGGACTTAAATGGGTTAGGAGAGAATTCCCTTAGGCGTAGTGGCGACAGGGTTATTGATGGCTTCATTGCCTGGGTGGATAAAACTTGGTTGCCTCTTCTGATGTGGGCCAGGAATAGTCAGCACACATGCTAGAAGAGAAGAGGATTAATAAAATTAATGTGTTTATTTTGCCTTACTGACATTTTAATATTTATTGATTAGAATTTTGCTTCTATAAGAAATATTTATCTTTTTTCTGTCACTCACAGCAGTATTTTCTCCTGCCTAGTAATGTGCCATATCCTCTGTGTCCTTCCAGTCCGTTCTTCCCCTTGTCCTGGCGTTCCTCATTGCACTGAGGAACCTCTTGGACTGCATTGAAGTTTCTGTCTGGCTTTCACCGAGGGAATTTTGTCCACATGGAAAGCACCTTAGGGAGGATACTGATATGTGTGAGAGCCTCCACAGAATATGGACTTGAGCCACCACCTGGGTGCTTGTCTCAACATAAAATCATAGAATGGTTTGAGTTAAGGGGGACCTTTAAAGGTCATCTAGACCAAACTCCTCTGCAGTGAGCAGGGACATCTTCAACTAAATCAGGTTGCTCAGAGCCCTGTTCAGCCTGACCTTGCGTGTTTCCAGAGATGGGGCATCCATCATTCTCTGGCCAACCTGTTCTAGTTGCCTCTAGAAGCCCCACCACCTTCACAGTCAAGAATTTTTTCCCAATATCTAATCAAAACCTACTGTCATTCGGTTTAAAGCCATTACTCCTTGTCCTATCACTACATCTCCTTGTAAAAAGTTCGTCCTCAGCTCTCTGGTAGCCCCCTTTAGGTACCTTCCCCTTTAGGATGATGCTGTAATGTCACCCCAGAGCCTTCTCTCCAGGCTGAACAACTCAAACTCTTTAAACCTGTGTTCATGGGAGAGGTGCTCCTGCCCTCTGATCATTTTCATGGCCTCCTCTGGACTTACTCCAGCAACGTGATGTCCTTCCTATGTCAGGGACCCCAGAGCTGGATGCACTATTCCATGCAGGGTCTCATCAGAGCAGAGTAGAGGGCCAGAAGCCCCTCCCTCGCCCTGCTGGTCACACTGGTTTTGATGCAGCCCAGGATGCAGGTGGCTTTCTAGGCTGCAAGTGCAGCTCATGTCCAGCTCACGTCCAGCTCATGTCCAGCTTTCCTTTGGATAGTGGTGATTGCCCTGACGCAGGTGCAGCACCTTGCACCTGGCCCTGTTTAATCTCATGAGGTTCCCATAGGCCCAGTTCTTGAGCTTTTGGTCCTTTGACTCCTCTGCCCCAGCCTCCTCTTCTTCATGTCCCAGGCCTAGGTCTGAGTGCTGTACCTGGTCAGTCTTTTTGTTTCTTGTTATTTTGATTTGCATACTTTGTTCATAAAGAGCTATCCCTCCCTCGGGTTGCTTGAGTGCCACCTAAGATACAATTAAGTACAAATTCTTTGTTTATCCCAGGTAGGTCCTAAATGACTCACACCATCTGTTCAGGGGAGTTTCCCAGTGCTCCTGCATGTTGAGAGGTTTCCTGGATTCTGTCAGTGAGGGAAATGGGTGCACTGTCCTCAGGGAGAGCTGCAGCTCTGGGCATTTCAGCTGTCAAACACTCCAGAGCATCTGTGAAGCATTTGAAGACTGTGAAGCTTAGCTGAGTTTAGCTAGATCCTATGGGAAGCACAGTCCAATTCCTGATGCTAGCTTCCACTTTCTGCTGCATTTTAAGTCCCTCCTCTGACGCAAAGAGTAAAAAGGTGGAAATAAAGGTCCTGGAAAGTTACATGGCTAACCAATATCCTGTTCACTGCTTTGATTCTTGGAAATAGTTATACTTTTCTAGGTAAAATTTTCTGCAAATATTAGTCAAAATTAGATATCACATATGGACAATTTTGGTTCAGACAGATAAAGCTGTGCAAGGAATAATTTGCTCAAAAGCAGGTCTTCTAATAAGAGATGTCCAGCCACTTTTCTAACAGGCAGCACTACTAAATTTGCTATGACTAATCCTTGGTATTGATTTTGTTGGTTGGTTGTAGAAAGACAGTTTGTCTGACTCCAGTAATTAAGTTTAGTTAATTAGAATAAATGAGTGTGCCATTTGTCAGGATCACTGCTTACTTGCCTGTTTTCCTGTTTCGTGCACAGGTTCTGTTATGCTGCCCCAAAGACCATCAGACCATGGAATAAAGTTCCCACAAACTGATACTCTCTTTTTATATCTGAAGTTGTCTGTTTTCAGTAGCTAAGCCAAATATTTAAGTAACCATATTACATGATTTTCAAGACTTCCAATAGGAAATGCTTGCAAAAATGTATTTATTGTCTTATATATTGTCTCATATATTGTCTCTATCCAGCTGGGGTATTTTAGCTATGGTTCTGCTAGTGCTGGGTGTCACACAGTACTAGACCCTCATTTTAAGACAATCTGTCTTCGGTGAGTGTTCGCAGTTACTTAGTGACTCCAAGACTATGGAGATCAACTTCAGAACAAATGAGATGAAGGGCCCTAGGTTTTGTAACCTTGTCACATTGCATCTTAAGTCATTCTCTGCCTGGACATGCCTCTGTTCTGATGCTGGTTTAAGAGCTGTCCGTTAAAGGGCATTTTAAAGGAATGACAGCATAGATTTTATACTATTCCTGATTGTCCTGTTTTTCAGTTATGAAGGCAGTGAGCTAAATTTTTTTTCTGAGTATTGGTGATAAGGCTGCACTAAAGGGCTGTTAGTATAGGGGCAGGGATAGAGGAAGGTCTTTCTCCCTCTGCTTCTCTATAGGGAGGAGATTCAATCAAGGCCTTATTTTGATGTATCTAGAAAATGGGAAACTTTCTGTGTTGTTCACAAAGGATGATGCTGATTAGGAGAGAACTGGAACATTGAGTGCTCAGCTGGAACAGGAACAAAGGACAGGTAATGAGTCTGTGATGTGTCTCCACAGCGAACGCTGTAATTCAAGGTCATACGATGAGTTCTCCTGCCCCAGTTCTTCACTCCAGCATAATCTTTAACCTCATCTCCACCTCCAGGGATTCAGAAACCCTCCTCTATGCCCTACAGGAACCCTGCTCTGTAATAAGGCAGGGCTGGGAGCCAGGAGAGCTGCCTTTAGGGGCAGGTGGTGAACGCACAGCTCGCGTTCTGCTCTTTTCTGCTGCTGAGCACTAGGAGTTGCTTGTGGAGTCAGGAATCCAAAGGCTCCGGAGCCAGGTTGTGCAAAAGGCAGCTGGGCAGGGCTGTGTGCTGTGATGCAAGGCAAGGCGTAATGCCTCTGTTCTGAACACTGCATTTCATTTGGATGTACATGCCTGAACAGCACTGGGACTGTTGGGATTACATTAACACCACAATACAGTCACAATGGCTGCAGAGTGCCTGTAGCAGGCTGAACCTGTTTTTGCCTCCTTTCTGTGTGAGTCCTTCAAAACTTAAGGTGTGCTGGGAAGTGCACTGTGTTCTCACAAAAACCCAGGTAAGACATGCTCAAGTCATGTTAACCCTTTGCTGAGGTGCACTTTTGTGATGAAAATACAGCACATGAGATCCTTTTGGTCTCAGCCTTACTAGTGGGTCTAACAGGTCTTTTGATTCTGTTCATACGGGCCTCAGACTAACTACATCTCCAGCTTTTCTTAATGAAGACTTTTAAAAAAGTTGCTTGATGCCAAAAGCAACCTGTCCTCACAGCTTTCTGCATCAATCAATGGGATAATTAGTGACTGGCCATAAAAACAAAGCAAAGACTAGAACTAGAAGCACAGTCTGAGGAAAGGGATGCTTTATGGGGCACCCATGGCAACTGAGGTTAGTTTCTTACACCGTGTGGTGTATTCTTATTCCTGGGTAGTATAGAGTTTGCTTTAAGTCTTATGTCTGTTGGTTTTGTATCTATTAAATAAATAATTCATTCTATAATAGACCGAATCAGCCATTATTAAAGAACTTGCGAACGAAAGTGGGTTTTGAGGTGCTGGCCACGCCAATAAAGCTACTGCCTGCTGCTGGAGGCCTGGGCAAAAGGCAGAGACTTAGCTAAACCCTCACATCCATCGGTGACAACTGGCTTGCAAGGCTAACTACTGCATATGCTACCATAATTCTTCTTGCTCAAAGGGCAGTCCAACAGAAGAACTGCACCAGGCAGGCTTCAGACAGACTGTGCCCAGCTGGACTGATCCCCAGCCTGGAAAATCAGAGCTGTCTAGAAGAATGAAAACGAGAGGAAGACTCATTCTCATCTTAACTCCCACAGGACCTGAGCTTTCTTTGCACAGAGTTGTCAGCCCCTGGTGCCTTTGGAGCTTGGGTTCAATTTGCCCTCTGCAATGGGCACTCTCCCACAAGGTCTGAGAAGGGATGGGTTGGTGACAGTGGCAGGATCCACCAACAGTCCCAGAGCAAGCAAGGCAGTGAGTCATGTCCAGAATCCGTCTGGCAGCAGCAGAGACACTGCTGCAGTGTGAGTTTGAGGCTCACACAAGACGTGGGGCCAGGGAGAACTGGAATGTGACAATGACCAGGATACTGAGTGGCAAGGGATGCCACAGGGGACAGGGACCTGTGGTGTTAGCCAGGGAGGCCAGGGAAACTCCTGGTTCACAGGGTTCTAATTTGAACATTTGTCTTTCTCTAAAGGAGTTTTACAGTGTACTCTTTTTTAACAAATATTTTATTTTGACTGGATGTTGATAAGGTGAAATATGAATCAATACACACTTAAAAAGTAGGTTTACTTTTCTGAAACTCTTCAGTACTGTCATGAAGTCCATTATGAAATAAGAAGACTCTGCTCAAATGATGTAATTCTGGAAATAGTACCAAAACATCTTGACCATTCAATTAGCTCCCTCAAACTAAGATAATTTCTTTTTTTTTTTTAATTTTGACATAGAATATTTGGTTTGATAAGGAATAAGGAACAAAATGAGCTGAAAACAGTGTTGAACACAGCATCTTGTGTTTCTCCTCATCTATAAATGACATTCTCAAGACCTTGGTGTATGCACTTATTCCAGTGTGCAGGCACATGAAACAGTTCTGGAATACAGTTCAAGTGTGGTGGAGAGGATTGCATGAGCAAATTCCTGTAACCCTGGCAACATCTTGTCTTGAAATCCTCCAGCTTCTTCCTTTGTATGTCTTGTTTCTCTTACATCTAGCAACTAGGTCAAATCCTCTAGTTCTCTGACGTGTGAAGCTAAACGTTTCAGGTGATTATAGAGACACTTGTAAGAATGGCAATGAGAAAGGCTTTTTGTGCTAGTTTTAACAAAACAAATGTACTATTGTACTGTGTGATTCACAATTAATTCACACATATCTTTGGCTGGTTTTTTTTTCCCCTAGTGTTTATATCTGTGCTTGCTTCTGTGAATGCATTTGGGTAGATTAATATTCAAATACTTCTCCAAGTTAAAAACATTTTAAGAATTGCAATATGAATGAAGAAACTCCCTTCTCAGGTGTAGAATGAAGAAACATGGAAAAAACAGCAAGGCACAATTTTCCTGGATTTTCTCTCTATATTGCTCTGTATAGAGAAACAAGCATTCTTTGGACTGATCAGATAAAAATGAAAGAGCAGATCAAAACCAAAAAAAGACACTTTGAAAATCAAGAAGGTTGTGACTGCAGAAAAATGGCACTTGTTTAGTGCACTTTATGCACTTGGTAACATACTTTAAAGCAAATAAGAACTTTATTCAGCAGAATAGGTACTCAAATAAACATATGAGATCACAGAAAGCCTTACAAATAATTAAACATTACTGTGTTTTCAACAGAACCCAGTAATTCTTAACTTGATAAAATATGCCAATTCCCATAAACAAATTTGAATTCAAAATGCTGAATGCAGTCAAACTACAAATGTAGGCAATATTCATCCCATAATTCTAAAAGAATAATTAAACACAAGAAATTAGATGGGGAATGGTATAAAACACAATGTAGATTTGCCATCTCCTGACGGTAGCTTTTGTCAGTCTAACTTAATACTTATCCCTCATGATTCAATTAATTTTTGATAGAATGAGAGTGAAATAGCTCCAATCTGCCTGGACTTAGGTGAAACATTTCCTCACTGGAAATGATTAATAGGGCTGGAGTTTTGTGTGTTAATTTGTATATGATAACTAAGGAAATGTCTGATAAGAAGATCGCAAGGGGCGAGGGGAGCTAATCAGTAGTAGAAAAAAAAAGAACTGAATTCCTTGGGTACTGGATATGGGACGCGGAAATATCTTAGAGTTTGGCAGAAAAAGTAGAAACATGCTGATGAGTTCTTGGTGGTAACAGCTGGGAGGGAGGAACGGTACAGGAACAAAAGGATGACCTTAAATTCTGACATAATAAAGAGATAATGACATTATAGAAGTCCAAATTACAAGGTCTCTAAGTAGCTAAAATTCCTGCTGTGAGCTGGAGTTCATCAGCTGGAAACAAAGGAAGAAGGAACAAGACTTTGTTATTCTCAGCAGCTGCAGGGCAAGCAGGTTGAGATGCAACTGTGGGAAGGCCAACGTGGGTCCTGTGGCTGGGTCAGGCAGAGTACTTTCAGCAGACACTGGAAAAGTCTTGTTTACCCTCTGTGAACCTCTGCTAAGGTCCCACCAAAAACACAGCACATGGGTGTGATGATCTGTCCTTTCTGAAGAGAAGTAAGATGAAGGGTAAGAAGGGGAGGAGAATCAGAAGAAAGGAAACCCCATTTTTCTGGCAGCTAACCAAAGGACCTCATTGCTTTTAACTGACCTAAATGCTGATACAAGAACAAATGGAAATAAACAAGGACAAGAATAATTTCCAAGTGGAAATGAACCCAATGTTCCTAACCAGTAGATCATCACTGATATGAATAAAAAATAAACTTAGATACTTGTCTCTTTATGGAAAAATGTGTGTGACATGGCTAATAGAGATAACAGAAAACTAGATCTGATGATCCAAGAAAATCCTTTCTCTCCTAACCTCCTCACATGGTCTTATCCTCAGGAAAAGGAGAAGAATTTGGGCAAAAATTTACCAACTTCTCTTGTCTTTCAAATGGGTATAGAAAGGGAAAAGGAGACATAGTTAGCATCTGTCTGAATATTGATCTAATCAGATATACAGTAGAGTGCTTTGTTCTGAAATATTTTCCTATTAGAAGAAACCAGAACTGTTTGTTCAAAATACAGTTTCTCGGTACCGAGTAGTAAGTAGTGAAGAAATATTCTTACTTATTTAATCACCACTATCAGTACATTTACTAATACTCAGTTAAAAATAGAATTTGTAAAACATTGAAGGGACTGTAGAGAGATGTGTTATAATGTATAGACATGTGCAGAGGAATTAAATTACAGAATAGGAGCAGATTGTGTAAATACAGCAGTTATTTAGATAATTCCAACTACATGTGCTAGATAAATGGAGAGTTTACAAGTATCTGCTTACTTGTTGACTCCCTTCTCAGACACCTTATACCCTATACCAAATACAGGATGTCCAATATAGAGCATATAAGGTTGAGAGGGCCAAATAGTAAGATGGATGACGATGCTAACAGAAACTCTTGCCTGCTGCAAGGGGTCCACTGAAAAAGGAAAAGTGCTGTAGGAGGGGGATATGAGGTTTGCATTTGGCAAAATTATCCCTGAAATCCAGCTTGTTTGTGAATCTGCTGCTTGTATTTTAAAAGGTCGCTCATGAATAGCTGTATAGTTTGCAAAGTGAGATATTGCTATGATGAAAAGAAAGGACATTTAATTTTTGGCGATTTACAAGTAGCTCAAACTTCACTGCCTGCTGTTGCAGCAGTTTGTAGAGACTAAGCAGACACTCATTTTTCAGAGACTCTGGTTTTAGCTATTTTTTTCCATGCATTTGGAAACAAACCCAAAAGGTGCCTTATATGACTTATATGACTTATATGTACATAAGAACTTAAATAACTGTCCTTTTGTATTTATTTCTTTCTCTTTTATATAGAAAATATTGTGAAATCACTGATGCAATTATTTGATTCTTTTGTATCTATGCAATGTCTTCCACTTGACTATCAGGGTGTCATTATGGTAAAGGCTTTTCTTTTACACGAAAAAACAAAAGTACTGATGTTACTTCTGGGAATGATGATAAAATTGTTCAGTTGTAGGGGGACATATGTGCTGGTAATTACTTTTATATTTAGAATTGGAAATGACAACCTGAAATCAGAATATCTCATTAGAAATAATGCATTTTAATTTCTGACAAGTGAAGTATTCCCAAGGAAATGACAGATGTTAGAACTACAGTGAATTACATATGGCTTAAGATGTTTCAAAAAGTGGCAAAACATTATAAAAATTCCTTAATTGCCTAGAGTAACAGTGTGAATCAGTCTTTACTAATATCCCAAATTTTTACTAGGTGAAAAAATTTGAAGGCTCTGGCAGACTGCTAAAGAAACTCTGTTTTAGCACATTTTGATCTCTTCTTGCCTAACAACAGCTATCAACAGACCCTTTTCGCCATCGTATTTAAGCTCAAGAAGCAAAAAATATGTTTTAGATTCAAGAGATTAGCAATCATTTCAGTCCATATCAAGGCAGATGCAGTGACAGGGTCTGTATCCAAAGAGGCCTTTTTCTTATTGGGAAGTTCAAAACCAGCCTTACACAGAGCTTGCATGTAACTTGGGTTGGTCTGAAGTCCATACTCAGGACAAAAGCTAAGATTGGCTTAATCTGAAACCATAATTATTTTTGAGACAAAGCTGAGCTGGAACCAAATCTAAGCTCTTATAGTGAGTACACCATTATCTGTATGTGAACATGAAGGAATAATGCATTACCTATTTGTGGCAGGACATATCCTTCCCCCTCTCTACCACTGATAGTTGGTGCAGATATGGAAAAGATAACCCAGGGGCTGAAAGGCCCAGCAAAGGGTCTTCTCTGATGCCAAAAAGGCTCAAGTTCCAGCTAAGAACCAACATCTTAGTCTGGAGAGCAGATGTGGAAAGAGATAACAGAGATATTCTTGACTGAGAGACAGTTTTACAAACTATAAAAGAGACACGAGTTTTCACGGAGGCAGAAGCCTTCTACACACACCCTGAGAGTGTGGGGGACTTCTCCCCGGAGTTTGGACGCAGATTCCGCGGTTACTTTCCTGGGAATTGAAGGAAAGGATCTTGATGTGTGCCCCACCAACAACTGGAGGGTAAGATACATTGGATCCTAAGTTATATGATTTCTTTGCTAGCTGTAAAATTTTTGGTACCTTTAACCTCGTGCTGTATATACCTACTAGTAGCTTCTTTTTATTCTTATTCCTGTGTAGTATATAGTTTGTTTTAAGTCTTATGTTTGTTAGTTTTGTGTCTATTGAATTAATGATTCTTTCTATAATAGACCGAATTAGCCATTATTAAAGAACTTGCGAGCGAAAGTGGGTTTTGAGGTGCTGGCCACGCCAATAAAGCTACTGCCTGCTGCCAGCGGCCTGGGCAACAGGCAGAGACTTAGCTAAACACCCACATCCATTCGCAACACTATTCTAGGTGACTGAAATGGAGTCGAGTGGCAAGAGGGAAGCTGGATCACCAGACAAAGGCTGGACGAGAAGAACTTTGTTTGATGGCACCTTCAGTCATGTTTTATGTGATGGCCTTTGAAGCTGTGAGGATGAAAATTTCCTCGGGCTCTCTGCTTTCATTCCAGATGCAGGAAAATGAGTAAACAGTTTTCAGGACAAAACCTCCCCACAGAACTGACTACCAAAATATCTGGTCAACAGCCATGTGATGCTTGATGCTCAGGGCAATGTTGTAGTGCGTGTTCTGGAGACTCTTTCACTGATCACACATCTTGCTGGCAGGTGGGCTGTCCCATCTGGTCCTCTTGCTTCCTCATCATGCTGCATTTTACCCCATTTCTCCCTCCCTTCAGGGAGTTTGGATTGTTATTTCCCTACATAAGGGATTTTGAGTACTTTTTCTGAAGAATTAAGAGGCATATGCTATAGTTTGCCATGTGTTTAACCTTTGGTGGTTTTCTGGGAAACAGATTGTGGATGCCAACTCCAGATCTGAGTGAGAAGTGTCTCTGAGGGCCTCAGCAGTGATGACTGCTGAATCCTTCTTTCCATCACCAAGACATGGCACAAGTATTGTGTCACCCCATGCCAGAACCATCACACCCCGTATTTTTTTGCTCCTGCCTTGTTTCAGAAAGTGTAATGTACTGTATTTCCCCAACTCTGATATCAATGGTTTATCCTGAAAGAGATGGAATATGGTGAAGCAGATCTGAAGCGCTGAGGAGTAAACACTCTCCACTCTCTCATAAGGGAAAATACATCTTTATTGCCAGAAAGGCACGTAAAAATATGAAATAGAGAGCAAGTCAAATCACTATGAAATGCATTAACAAAACTCTTCAAGAAAATCAAGGAGGAGATGTTACTATTATGTCTGCATTCAAAACATAGGAGGAACGCACTTGAAACTCTTGAAATTACCCAGAGCCCCTGAGAGTGCTGTGAAAGACATTTGGTGAAGGCAGTGCACAGAGAGAGATCAAACTCCTCACAACAACAGAGAGCGGGGAAAGGAGCTCTTGAGAGTGTGGCAGAACACTGTTTCTATTTCAAGTGCTGGTCTGTCAATATGTTTGTGTTGCTGTTGCGCTTGGAAGTGCTTGCACAGAGAAAGATCCCTGCATGCTGGGTGCTGACCAAAGGCCATCCTTGCCCCCCACTGGACAATATAATGAGTTGACAAGCTTCCCTGAGCTGGCACGGATGGGGTGGTAGACAGCGATTGCAGAAACAGCAGGTGCCCTTTTCCATGTCAAAGTTCCAGCAGCCATGCAGCGAAAGGCAGCTTGAAGAGGACGGTGAAGAAGGCATAGAATGCAGAAGCTGAGGAGAGTTTTTGTAGAAATAATTCTGTGCCAAAGCACTTAGAGGTGCTTTAAAAACTCCAGCAAAACAGTGTTGCCTGGCTTCTGTGCAGTGCCAGACGATGAAACATCCTGTTGTGTTAGGTGAGGTGTGGCAGAAGACAGGGAGAAAGCAGACTCCATATAGCCTGGCTCCTGGGATCTGGGGCTCCGAAGACATCAGGCAGGTGCTGGGCAGAAAATCCTGGACTTCCTTGCCATGTAGCACCACAGAAAAATTTTTCCTACTTAAAATCCAATAAAAAATTGAAGGACTACAGTTATACCAGAGGTTCCCTTTCAGCCTGTCTCATTCAGATAATCTGGTTTTCTAGGCAAACAGTCAGGAAACACATCTGTATTTCAAACAGGATTCAGTCTCTAGGTATGATCAGTGGCAGAAACACACAGGATGAAAAAGCCATTCCCTGTCATTGCTCCCCGAATACTACCAGTATTTGGGGAGCTATAGGCAGTGGTACAAAAGTACTTTTTCCAGTAAGAAAAGACTATTTCAAATCAGAAGAGTGGCAAATCCAGCAAGCTGACAGACTCGGGGTGTGTGTGCGTGTGCATGTGTGTTGGCAAAATGCAATCAGTGCACAATGGAAAAAGACAATACCTTAACCTTGCAGCAACATTCTGAGGGCTGTAGAGAGCGTGGTATTTAATTATGCTTTGCCTGCACAAATGCTTTATCCCCATATAATCGAATAAACCCTTTAATATTTTCTTAAGATGTCTAGCCACTCTACCAGCAGTATCATTTATCATCAAATATACTGGTGCAGATGGAGTAGAAACTATTTGTCAGAAGCAGATCACAGTCAATTTTGAGATCATTTTCTGGCCATGTGCCCCTGCTTCCCTTTCTGTCCTGCAGCCCACCTTCCTTCTCCTCCCTGCTTTTATTTCCTCTCTAAAAGCTAGAACAACTGCTTATTTGGAAAACAGTTTATGCTTTATTTTAATGTGGTTTGGCAAGTTAGCAGTGCCAGGTGCCATCCGCTCTGAAGGCAGATTGACAGCTGTCATTGGGTTAGTCTGTGATGTGCTGGGATCTGTCTAATGCACAACGTCCATCTCTTGTGCAATAAACCAAATACTTTCACCTCTTAGGCATGGACAGGAGCAGGTGCAGGTGTGCAAGGTAGTGGAAAGGCATTTCATGACCCTGCTTTCTCTCTAGATGTTGTGCTGGCAGTTTTTCATCCATTCCCAAGGTGCTGTGCCTTGACTGCTGTCCCTCATGCGTGCAGCTTTGACACTCACCTTGTGTAAAATTACTCTGTAAAAAGCCTCTTTCCCTCCCTGTTCACAACAAGCAAATACAAAAAATAATGTGGAAAAGAAGTAAAATTGAAAAAAATCCACTCTCCCACTGCTGCAGGCAACAGCACCTCACAGTCCTTTTCAGAAACACACCAGGCTCCAGCTTAAGGATGACTTATTTTGTTGTTCCCACAAGTCTAACAAGAAGGTTGTTTTAAAACCTCATTGCTTTGATGTCTTGAAGCCGTTATCAGACACTGATTACACGGTTACATGCCATCAAGGATGTGATGATCTATGTACATCCTGTGGTCAATTCATTCTCAAGTGTATACTGTGAAAGTCTTATCATTCTGTGATTGCCCCCAGCTTAGGCTTCTTCTATCATCTATCATTTGAGCTGTAAGCTTGTTAGAGGAAAGACTATTGTTGTATTTGTTGGAAGTACTATATGTACCTCAAGAATCAAATGAATAATGTGTTGCACTGGTAAAGGCTGAATATAGACTTTGAAAGGCAATGCAAAATAAAATTATTTAGCACAACTGGTGAATTAAAAGGAAGCAAATAAGTAACTAAAGCTTAATAAAAATACGAGTGATCATGTATTTGCATAAGAAACATCTCAGCAGAAGAGAGTGAAATAAGGGGTATTGGATATGGAGACTATCAGAGTAAATAGTCACAGATGGACTTTAGAAAAAGAGTAAACATAAAAGTGATTATGTTGAGCTTACCTTGGCTGGCTACCAGGTGTCTACGAACCCCCTCCATCCACAGGACAGGGTGACAAAATGTGGAGAAAACTTGACATGAAAGGTGACAAAAATGAAAGTCTTTATTAGCCTGGTTCCTGTAAAAACTAAGCTCAGTCTCTTTTGCTGCAGAGATATGTCCACCATCAGCTCCTCAGCTTCTCAATAATTTTCACACTTGCTGTTTAGTTTTAAACAGATTTGCCAGGCTCCTGAAGGCCTCAAAGACACTGCATTTCCACTCATTTTCTTACTCTAACCTGAGCTCAGATTGTACCATTTGCCAGAGGATCCATGTGAAGACCCACGGGTTGCTCTGTCTGTCTTCAAGGCCTCTGGCAAGTTGTGTTTCCTGGCTGACTTTCAGCTGCACAATGCACAGGGTCAAGTGAAGAGTCCTCTCCTCTGTCGAAGGTTGTCTCCTAAGGAGATTATCTGGCATTTACTACTACTACTAAACCCCATTCCCCCAACTGCCGAATAGCAGTTTTCCTCAAAATTAATATTATTTCTTTCTCCGTGCAGTGTTCTGTCATGTTTACTGACATGGTGAGTTCATGCTGCAACCTTCACACAATTCAACTGCCTACAAGATAGAAATCTATTCTAAACTGGGCTTTGCCACTTCTAGAACTAATTCTTGAATTTTTTTGTCAAAGTAATACTTTCTCTACAGCAGTTAGGAAGCACAATTTTAGTGTGTACTAGACATCACAGCTCTTATTCTCACCACCACTGTTTTATCTGGTGGGAAATTTATCCATTGCAACCCAGCAGAAATGTCCCCTTCTTACTTTTCTATGGCACAATTTGCTTATGAAAGGGAAAAACAAACAAACAAAAAACCCCCAAACCCAAACCTGACAGGAGAATTCATTGCTATAATTTAGGGAAATTCAGCAAAATTAATGAGGTGCCATTACCAAGGGAACATGGGCTGATTTCTGCATAATTACTACTATTTGTATAACCATCAGATCCAATGTATTATTTCCACAGGCTTGAAGCAAGAACGAGGCTCCTTTGAGCTGGTGTGCATGCATAATACATTTTGATGTCCAAGCACACCCCAGTAGGAAATGAATAGGGACCAGTTCAAAGTCACAGTGCAGCTGCCTGTCGGTTTTCTCAAGAGCCAGGCGTGAAAATAAACCAGGATGTGAACTAATAGGCTGTTCATTTTACTATAATATCCCGTTGTTATTAATTGACAACAGCTGTGTGGCAAGTCGTGTGACACTCACTGCTGGAATAAAATAGCTCCAAGTGAATCGAATGTATAGGAACCTAAAATGAGGCAGATACGACACAGAACGAAAAATCACATCCCTGTCTGCTCCTACAAGGGGAGTGAGTTTCTTGCTCTGCTATTTACAGCATCAGTCCCTGTTCTTGTGTAATGCCAGCACAGTTCCCTGTGCCGGAATGGTTCACCAAGTTACTTTTGGTCATGTATCAGCAGTCCTGGCTAACTGGGGAGGTGCCAGTTGGCTGGAACTTGGCAGATGTGACACCCATCTACAAGAAGGGCCAGAAGGAGGATCCAGAGAATGAGAGGCCTGTCAGCCTGACAGGGAAGGTCATGGAGCAGGTCACCTTGAGTGCCACCACATGGCAACCAAGGGATTACACTGAGCCAGCATGGCTTTAGGAAAGG
>VWPU01000035.1:0-131792 GCA_013398955.1 Callaeas wilsoni | reverse complement strand
TCCCTGTCCTTCTCCACTCCCCGCCTTGTTTTCCCCGTCTCCAGCACTTCGGGGACGCAAGCAGCCTCCTGCGTGCAATGGCAGACCCGGGCTAGCCCCGGCTCTCGGACAGATGCGCGATTCATGCATCCACACGCCCATCCATCCATCCATCCATCCATCCATCCATCCATTCGTCCTCCCGTACCGATATGACCGGTGCGTTCGGGCACAGGGATATCTTTGTCCGGTAACTGCGCGGCGGCTGCGAAACCCCCCTGTTCGTGCTTGAGATGCAGAAGAAGGACGGCTCCAGCTTGGTGACAGCGAGCCCCTAAATTCGGTGCCGGGAAGGGGGGCCGGGGGCCGGGAGGGCTGGGCTGCCGAGCGGGGCGGGAGTGCACAGAAGGGGCGCACCACCGAAAGCGGGCAGTACGGTACTGCTGTGGCAAGCTGGCGATAAATTTTCCTATTTCTGTGCAAAGTCGTCACAGCCTGCTAAACCTTCCACTGCTGGCTCGTTCATCAGCCGTCCACATGGTCCAGCGATGGCTGTAAGATTCATACCCTTTAATGCCTCCTTCCAATCTTGGTGGGGCACAGGAGGTGTCACATTAGCAACTCGTCCCCTACCAGATCAGCCCCACTCCTTTAAAGATTTCCTGCCCTCTAACACCTCTATATTCATACCACTACACCAGTGACTGTAAGTTTATGGATAATTTGTGCCCTTTCAGGCTAGTCGGGATCAAGGCAGGCTGGCTGATGCAAAAGTCATTCAAAAAATCTGGACCTTGTATAACATTTTTACTCCAAACACACCTTATTCAGAATTAAGATAAATGGCATTCTCCTGATTCAGGGTTTCAGGAATGGGGCAATCGTGTCAGGCTCTGCTTACCCAACCTGCTAAGGCAGTGTATTAAAAACGTAATTAACATATAAGTGAAAGCCCTGGCACATTCCCTGCTGGTGCAAAGGAGCCTTGCTTCCAGCCAGCAGGACATGTACCCTGGAGCGAGCCATGAAACCAGAGTGTGCTTGAGTCCCAAAGCTCTGGCAGGAAATGACAGGATGAAAGAAAAGAAAGCTACTGCCTTTTATTTTAATGTATTTTGGGTCAGAAGCAGCATCTGAAGTATAAATGATAGGTACCTCATGTACAAATGATCTAGATTTGAAAAGCAGAGCTGAAAAGAGTAATTCTACAATTTAACATAACCAGAAGGGAAGCTGTTACCCCAGATTAGATGGAAAGAACAACAGTGCTCACTGAGATGACTTGGACTGCTGGATTTTGAGAACTTTTCAAACAAAATAGCTCTGAGCTGCTCAGCGATATACATTAAAAATGATTTTGCTAGTAGGATAGGGAATTGAAGGCAAGAAGCAGCTAGTTGTTTGAATTTGGGGGATGTAAGCTCTTGGACGGAATGAAATAGAAGCTGTTTCAATTTGCTATTTATACGTCCTCTGGCTTGCAACTGCAGCACATATGAATCAATGCTTTAATACACAGTCTTCAGAGTGTTCTCTCTCATGCAACTTCTTTTAGGTTGTGCATAGCTCCAGATTCAGACAGATCTCATGATCTGGGGGATGGGCTGCTTCTATCCAGATGCTTTCACTATTTTACTGCACTATGGCAGAAGCAAATTTTTAATCTCCTTGCCAGGGAAGTAGTTGTGCTATTAACAGGGAGGGGGAACAAAGGAGGAAAAAAAGGAGTGAAAAGACACATTTCCTTTCATTCTCTTAAGGTCCAGACAATTTAACATGAAAACGAATTTGTGTCAAACCATCCTCCTAAGATTCCCACCTCAGTGCATAAAGTGAAAGACATAAAATACAGGGTTATCTTTCAACCAACCTACCCTTGGATGAAATGCTGCTTAGGTGTAACAACCCAGGAATACAGCTGAAAACAAAACATTTTATTTTAAGGTCTTTTCTCAGTAATTTGGAATGAATAAGAAAGAATTATGAATATTCACCAGATACTCAGAGCATATGTCATCAACTCATTTGTTTCTGCAATAAGATGTTTGACAAGCAGAGGGAAGTCTTGATGCTTCAGAAAAGCATTTAGAAGGTGAAAACCTGCAATACTTTCTTCATATATATATATATATATATATAATAAATACATGCACATGCATTCATATTGACATATTTCAGAGACTTCTCACAGGCAAGAGTAAAGAATATCTGTGTAAAGAGATTATATTCGGTATTGCAGGCTAATTTTATATACAATGATCAAAGTTTGCTTAAGAATTCAAAATTATGCCATTTCAAGGAAAAAGCTGCCAGTATGAAAAAACTAGCCTCAATGAACTCTGACATTTCTTTTAAGCCTACATTTTAAGACCAAATACTGAGATTTGGTGTTACTGATGTTAGGTCAATCCTCTCATCAGTTTGAATGCTAAAAGAATTTGAGTTTGTCATGGGGAAATAAAGTCTGATGAAAAGAACCTCAAAATGAAGTTACTGTCTTTGACTGCAGCAGTATTCCCACAGGAATGCCAGGGAAATTTGGATATAACCCTTGAAGTCATTGTGTGCATGGATCTCGCCTAAGGAGTCCAGCAATCTTACACAATTCTATATCAAAATGCAGGACTTGGTCAATCATGTTCAATAAGTTCACTTCCTAGATTCGAGAGCTTGTGACGATGATTACAGAGGCAGAAGAAAAGAAGGGGCTCTTTTTGTCCCTTCTAACTTCTGGACTTGATATATTTTAAAGCAATATTGAAAATGACATAGACTGGTTATGAAGGACATATATAGCTGTACCAAAAATAAACTAGTTTATACAGGTTAAAAAAAAATATTCTTTTGCTGCCCCAGTTAATAAGTTATAGAACAGGCTCACAAAATTAGTCTGTCTTTGTGGGTGCTTAATATGCTAAACATGAATTGATTGTCTTGCAGGTAACTGCTAGAGAACATATCATCCAGCTAACATTCAATCAATTAGAAAAACACTAAGTGGTTCATTAATACATAAAGTAATGAAAATTCCAGGTCATTTATAGATTACAAAGTTCCTGTGCACAAAATAGATAGGTTAGGAATGGCTAAGATCGTATTGGGATAAGGTCGTTGCCAAGTTCAAGTCCAACTCTTTCTTTTTCTTAAACATGTGTACTCTAATAGCTGCAGTCGAAGAAAATTAGCTCAGTCGCTGCCAAGAACCTCTGTTCACACACTGAGAGCAATTACACTGGGAATTTTCATGTTCTTGTTCAAAAGCACCAGGGAATAACAGTTACCCCTACCTCCAGCAGCAACTTCTCAGTCTACAAAAAATTACAAACCCCTTCCCTTTTTCCTAGGTTTGAAAGAGTGAAAACAAAGGATTTTACCATTTTCTGCCACCAGTTTCACATTCACAAATCATTATTTTTGTTCTCAGCTGCAGTGCATAAGAACCAGTCCCAACCATATGTCTGAGCACATATTTGACGCTCCCCACCAATCTCTGTTTCTCATCTTAGTAGATGAACATTTTTATTTGCTGAGTTATTAATAAATATTCTTACCAATACTAATTTATGCAGAAATGAATTTTCTGAAAAGGTCGTATATGATTTAATAATGACAGTTCTTTAGAAATGATCATCTAAAAATATATCAATAAGTGGAATTAACAATTGGGCCTCGAGTTTAAAAGCATAATATGCCAAGTTGAATATAAAAATAATGTACATAGTTTGATGATGCATCACAAGGGAACATAATTGACTCACCACACTACTGCTGTTTCTATTTCAAAGAGGACCTAAATGTAGTAAAACATAAAAATGCAAAAATAATTTTGACATCAGAGGCATTTACAATACTGTTACATTTCTATCTCTAGATAGCTAACAGAAAATCAAACCAAAACAGATCATAGTAGTCAAAATTTTCATTTTCTGATATGTAGCAGTGGGACAGAAATTTTTAACTTTTCTAGTGAATGAACATACAACTGAGCCATCTTCATGTTCCTAATGAAGACTTTCTGGAGGGTTCTCATATCCTACCTCTGTATTTTTATTTTTAATTTGGTAATGTGCACAAATATTCAGAGGAAATAGGATTAAGAAATTAATTTTGCATACGGTCTCTCTGAATATTCTGTAAGGCATGCATTTTCTCTAGAAAATTTAAATAGTTGATTAGAAAAAGTAAATTTTTAATACAGGTTAGCAAATTCTACACTATACTAATTGCAGAGGGAATGGCACTGCTGATACTGCCTTGGCTCCTTCTACATTAAGCATCACTGGAGTATTTTCTAATAAAACAACAACAGCTGTTCCTAGATATATGATGCCAATAACAGTTGCCAGTCACAAAAAACTTGTGATAATATAGTCACTTGCCTTTAGTATTCCATAGAACATCAAGTAAAATATAATGACAGGACTTGACGAAAACAACATAATACCTGGCGTTTTGCTACCTGTTACCATAAAACTCTGAGCTAATCACTCCCTCTCTGAATGCAGGAAAGATAGAAAAAAGTATGAAGGGGCACAAAAGAATAGCATGGTATGTCAATCTCTCAGTCTCTGCATGAAAACAGACAAGAAAGAAGACTCAGCTGAAGGCAATAAAGTGATTGGCTTAGCCATTAGTAGATCTTTCTGCCCATCCTGTAGAATTTCACACTAACATTTATAATAGACACCATTCAATCAAGAAACTTGCTTAATTGGGGTGTTTCCTAGGAAACTAATTAATTGCAGATCGTGAAGTGACCAGTGTAAAATGGGATACGTCCTGGTAACTGTATAATGTTCATGTGTAATGGGTGGCATTTTTGTAAGTTTAAATCTGTCAATGAAATTGTCCTGATGTTTTTTGAAATTAATGTAGGCAAAATTAAACTTTTTTGTACACAGACTGGTATTAAATCCTCATAGGTCAAGGTTCTCTCTGAATTGTTGCAAATGATTGTTCAGATACTCTATATAAAACACCAGTTACAAATATGTCCTATTTCAAATTATGAACATTGTATTTGGTGGAGTTTGGCTCTTAGAGCTGATAGTGAGATACAATCTTCTTTCCCACTGTAACAAGCGCTTTAATAAATTTTTGCTCAGAGGTAGGAAAATACTAACAAGCAAAAGGTCCTGGGACAATATAAAGACAGATTTTCATAATATCATCCGAAAGGACATTATTTCTGGGGCATATTATGTACTGTTTTTCTTTACTAAGATAAAGAAACTACTTGTCTTAGACTCTAACGGCAGATCAAAAATGTAAAATGTTGCAAGATGATGATGTAACTTATACTGAAGTGAGAATATCCTTTCCATTGAAACCATAATGCTGAATAATGCTGAAGATACGTGAAGGAAAATCCGGGTAATTTTTGATACAGAATCTTCACTGAAACTTAGCAGTCTTTCTGTGCTGTATCCCATACTCCCTGTATTATAGCTCTGTATTTTTCCAGTTATTCTCTTTTAGCACTTCTTCCAATATGAAGATGTGTACAGGTATTGTTTTGCTCCTTTCAAAAAGGTACATGACCAAAAACATATTTAAATATAGCAATATGTGCATATAGTTTCATGCCCAGCCAGTAGGCACCACTAAGAGGAGTCTGGTTTCCTCTTCTTTACCTCCCCTGCTTCATCAGGTATTTTTACATTTTGGTAAGACCTACCCAGATCCTTCTCGTCTCCAGGCCAAATAGCACCAGCTCTCTGCTTTACTGGATATGGTGGATGTTCTGATCCATGAATGAGGTACACGACTCTTTGCTGCACTTGCTCTAGTACATGCTCATGTGTCGTGCACAGGGCGGGGGTTAAGAATGGGACTCAGCACTCCAGATGGGTCTCACCAGGACTGAGGTAATGGACAACTCCCCTTAACCTGCTGGTAATGCTCGTCTAATGCAGCCCAGGATTCTGTTGGCCCTCTTTGTCGCAGGGGGAGAAATTTGCACTATATTTGTAGTAGTTGTGCTTTGTAATTATATCAAGCACTAACATAGGGCCAAAGTTGTATTTGGAAATTTGCTGAGCTTTGTGGTACAGCTCTTAGTTGTTGAATCACCTATACTGTGTGGGACAACAATGTTTAGTACAGGGCTGTAGAGTCAGTTAATGTCTAATCCCAGTCCTTCTCTTAACTGGATTAATCTAATTTCCAGTTAGGGTAGGAAAAAGTATACATCTATGTTTCTTAAAGAGGAAGAAACTGAGGGGAAGTGAAACAAAGGATAAAATTCTTGGTCACTTCCAAATTCTGAAAGCTTAGATTGACAGCATTTTTATTTAGAAGTGTCAAATGAGAAAACAAGGTTAAAAACCATATAATACTATCCACAGCGGCACCCTTAAGCACTGTATCTGATGGGAGTTCTCCCCCATAAAAGCTAGTGTGTAGGCACAGCATCCTTCCTCTTCTGCAGTGCCTAGCCTGGTGTGTGTATCCCCCTCCAGTGTGGTTAGCACAAGTGGTAGATCATAAGATTTTACTGAAGGTTTAAAAATTCCAGTGGAGATAAGTCTCTGGTATCAGCAAGGTAAAAGCCCCTCCTTGCTGCCCCTCTGTTGCACTTCTCTAGCCAGGCAACAAGACAACTGAAGAAATGGAAATGACAATCAAGGAACAAGTTGATTCTTACTCTCTTTGTTTTTACTTAAAGAAATAATGCAGTTCCACCAGCCAACTACATGCTCCTGTGTAGGTAATGTCATGGCTGCCATTTATTAAATAAAACCACCATCTACTGGAATGCTTATCAGGATGTGCTTTTCTTTTGCCATTTACTTATTAGTGCCCACTATAATTAGTTAGAATTAAGAAAAATTAACTTTATGACTAGTGTGATCTGTTTAATAGGCCAAATAAGCAACAAGAAATAACCTTGTGTTAGATGGTGACAAACAATGAGGCAGAGACATATGTTTGTTCTGTTCCCTAAGCATAAACAGAACACAGAGTTTCCCTCACTAATAAATTTACTTTCATTTTAATTAAAACAGAACATTTAGTTACATTTCCTCTGTTCTGTCGAAGAATTAAATAGATAAATTGCTAGCAGGAGAAAAAATGACAATATTTTCTTTAGTGCCCCAACTGCACGCATAACCGATTACTACCCATCTGTTCACTAAAGGTGTAGGAAAGGCACATCATATAAAACCTTATTCCATTAAAAAGGCTTGCTAAAATACTTTGGTTTTGATCCCATATCTTCCAAAATGAAAAAAAAAAGTTTTTCAAAAAGCAGAATTTGTCAGTTCTGTTTTGGTATAACACTAGATAAGCTGTTGTCATTGTTTTATTCTTCTGATTCTTTCTACTATTAAATCAAAGCTCCTGGAGAGTGGCTCCCCTTGAGGAAATGATAGCAATGGCAATTCTGTAGATTGTAGCCAAGAAGGAATCGTTAAGTAAACAGTCACATGCAAGACAAGACAAAAGACTCCACTCACTTTCTCTGGTAGTAAGCCTAACAACTGAGGTTTGGTTGATGCATATAGTCCAGGAAGGTTCTAATTTTGCTTTAAGAAACTGAAGAACTGGATTATCAGCCACTTCCCTTGGAATTTTTCTTTTCCAATGGTTAATGACTCCTGCATTTGGTTACTCAATTTACCGGTTTTCAGGAGTTTTTAAGAAAACATGTTCTGTCTACTGATAAAATGCCTCATTCTTTCAGTCATTTTAGAGGTGCATAGGTAAACAGGAGAAATAAAAAATGGAACAGGATGCATCCAGCAGTGTTGAGTGGAGTGACTGTCATCGTTGGGGAGATACTCCCTGCTACAGAATAACTGAAAGGTTTGGGTTGGAAGGGACTTTTAAAGGTCATCGAGTTTAAACCCCCCTGCCATGGGCAGACACACCTTCTGCTAGATCATGTTCCTCAGAGCCCCATCCAAGATGGAATCGAACACTCCCAGGCAGTGGGCATCCACAGCTTCTCTGAGGAACCTATGCCAGTGCCTCACCACCCTCCTAGTGAAGAATAAATCTAATCTAGATCTACCCTCTTTCATCTTAAAGCCATTGACCCTTATCTTAGTGCTACATGTCCTTGTCATAATTTGTAGGCGTTTTTACATACTGGAAGATTGCAGTAAAGTCTCTCTGGAGACTCCTCTTCTCCTGGCTGAACAACCCCAACTCTCTCAGCCTGTTTTCTCAGGGGAGGTGCTTCAGCTCTTTGATCATCTTCACTGCACTTCTCTGGACTCACTCCAACAGGCCCTCCTTATGCTGAGGTGCCCAGAGTTGAACTCAGTCCTCCAGGCAGAATCTCACAATAGCAGAGTAGCAGGGGAGAATCACCTTCCTAAACCTGCTTGTCACGTTTCTTTTGATGCAGTTCAGGATACAGTTGGCTGTCTGGGCTGCAAGTGTACATTGCTATCTATTAAACAAACAGAGAAATTCTTCAGCAAGTGGAAAATGGCAAACCACGTCCATCTTCCAAAAACAATAACAAGGAAGATCCACAGAACTACAAGGCTGTTAAACCTTACTTGAATCCCTATCAAATTTATAGAGTGAGTTGTCCTCAAAAAGCTTTTCAGGACAGCAACCTTAGATTGGCAAGTCTGGATTTACCAAGAGAAAATCTTGCCTGACCAAGTTGTCCTCTCTGATGAAACAGCAGGATCTAGACAGCAGGGCAAATACCTTCCCTCGACCTGAGTAAAGCATTTGACACATTCTTTCACAATATCCCCATAGTCATACTAAGGACTTTATTGGTTGGATGGAGCATGAGGTAGTGAAAGTCTGGCTGGACTGCAAGACTCCGAGAATCACATGTATCAAGAGTCACTGTTGTTCTAGACACTATTTAGCACCTTGGTAATAGGACAGTATGCAAGTTGAACGATGAAACTACATTAGAGGTTTCTTTAAAACTGCAAAATTAAGCTAGATATCTTAAAAACAGACAATTACTTTCTTTTTCCTTTCCTATATTGACAATAGCAAAAATATTTTATGCGTTAGTCACCTATAATAGCTCTGCATGCCAGTCACCCAATGAACCAGCCAGTCTCACTTCTCACGTGGTAAGAAATTCTACTCTCAGTTGGTTGTGCTAAAGACCAGCAAGTCAATTTCTTAGATTTACAGGATCTGCAATGAGAAAAAAAAATTGCAGAAATTTGCATTTATTACTAAAAGAGCTCGACTTACCTATATGGATGGAAAGAACAGACTACGCAGTAAGAAAACTACTGGTTTTACAATATTAATTTATAGTGCAGCAGAAAACCATGATCTAAACCCATAACACTATTTAAAATTGATTGATAAGGAAGAGTTAACCAGTTGTTCCTTAAAGAATTTCTAAGATAGAAATATTTAATAAAAATTTTTTCAAAGCTAAAAGTTTATTTACTCTCTCCTTCTAGTCTTTTTTAATATAGGGCTGCAGATCACTGATCCTTTCTAATTCTTCTAAATGATTCAACAGACGTGGAGCTTCATTGTTGTAAATGAAAAGTCAGTGTACACTATGCATAAATTTATGCATATAACATTTCACTGCTTGTATTTTAACACGGTATATGAACTGTTTTATGTTCAGATGTTTTAAGCTTATACTAGGTAATATTTATTTAATTTAATATTAATTTGATTTTGACCTTACCTGCTGCATTGTACCACTTCTAAAAATATTTTTATCAGTGGCATTTAATGGAATCAGTACATCATCATAACCTAAATGAATAGGCAAAAATCGATCTCCAGTACTGTTGTTTTTTGTCCCAATGCAATATCAGTATTAATAAACAGACATTATTAAATTCCAACACAGACATTATTAAATTTAAGGTTTTATTTCCATGTCCAAGACCTAAGGCCTTTAATGTGCCTTTTAATTAATAATGTATTTTTAAAATTTCTTTCCTTCTGCTGTAGTGTGTCTTTTAAGCCTATCTATTGTAAAAAGGTTTATAAGTATCACCAAAGTTGGAAGATAAACTGCTCTTTATCTAATATTATTTATTAACGTGCTTCTGTTAATTTTATAGAAACCTATGTTCAAAGAGCCTGTTACAGAACATACATTTTCAAAACTAGTTAGGGAAAAACTCAGACTTTTTTGCCTGGAAATTGTAGAATTTCTCTGAAGTCCTCATATTACTAAGGGGAAAGAAGAAGGATCCAGAACCAGAAACACTGCTTGGGAGCAGCTGCCTTTCAAGGTTGTCCTAAACCTTTCCCAAGCATAGAGAGGGAAGCCAGATGATGTGCAAAGTGCATCACCCATCTGCACTGATGTGATCCCGGGGGGGCATTGCACGCCTGAGGGCAGCAGGGCACGCAGCAGTTACACGAACTGCTGGCACTGCATGCATTGCACCAACCACCACAAGCTAACACAGGAGCAGATACACACAAGAGAAACATGCTTTAATACCTATGGCCCATGTCAGGAGCTTATACTTGCAAGACAATAACTGATACACAGAAATTTTCTTCTGCTTTTTTTGCCCCTTTTTTTAACCTGGTCACACTTCTACTTCCTGTGAGTAGGGTTTGCTTCTCATTTTTTACAATGGAAAAAACTCTTAAAAACCACTTGCTGGGTTAGATTTACTCACTGAGTTCAGCAGTACAACAGAACAGGGAAACACGCAGCCCTTAGCATCTTTAAAGGGTGAGCAAGCACTGGGGATACCTCTGGAAGGGAGAACACATCAGAAGGCAAAACCATCTGGCTTTCAGACAAGCAAAAGCCAGCTCCAGTACTGATAGATATGATAGCTTTAAAATGCTGATAGCAGGGAGAAGCATTCATATAAATGGATGAATTAAAAAAGTCTACAGTCAACTTAAATGGCCTTGGTAGAACTTTGACAAGAGTTAGGAAAAGAGAATTTGATTTTTTTTTTTAAAATGTCTCATTTGTTTCACTACACTCTTCCCTCAAACAAAACTAGTGATATATAATGCAAAAACTTTTTAGATAAAACCAAAAACTAGCGCCTGATACAGATAAGAGAACTACTTTATTAAAGTTACTGTCATTTAAGCATTTAAAACATCTTAAATGCAACTAAAGCAAAGTAATAACTGTATAATAATCACGCATAGACAGGAAAATCTGCAAATAAACCCCTCCTCCCCAAATAGTTTTTTAAAAAATTATTTGGTTTTCACCAAAAATTCACAGTAATAACTGAAAAGCAGGTTTTCTTCTTAGCTATTCTCTAGACATATCTTAGTTGTATTCTGCAATGGAAAGAAAGTCAATCATCTGTATACTGAAATTGGTTCTGATTTTGAGTGTCTTGTATGTTACACAGTTTATCCAAATAGGATCCCATGTCTTCACTGCTGCTGTGATCTTGTGAGTTTTGAAAAAGAATTTTATCGAATAGGCCTAACTATCAAAAGAATGAGCAAGAAGTGATGTTTATTGATGTATAATATGCCAAAATTTAGCACTGTTAAATTGATGACTCATGTCAGTCTACTGTGACTAAAAAATGTTAATTGACTTGTAAAATAGATATTATTTTATAATGTCAAGGAAATACCAAGAACCAGTCATGACTGATTATTTTTAGAAATTCCAATCTTATTAATGCCTCAGAGATACCACCATTTTTTTGCACATTGAAATTTCCTCCCATGCAGTTATTAGGTAAACCCAAAACATGTCCTGAAAGACATTTCTGGTGTACCTTAAAGTAGATAAAATATATTTATAACATATTGAAGGTATCAATATGCTGTAAGCACTAGTCTGTCTTCTCAGCTAGCACATTTTCTTGAAGACTAGCATGTTGAACTGATGTTTTGAGTGAGAGGCTCTAGAGACAGAACTATCAAAATGGTCTTCATTTACAATGTTTTAAAGAGCAAAACTGGAATGACTACAGAGATTACACTCCTGGCTTGACTGATAAATTGGATATAACTGCTAGTATAATAAAGTTTAGTCAGCGTCAATGATCACATCCTCAAACCGAAGACACTCTCCCGCATGTTTTATAGCTGCCCGATCATCAACAATACACTTTTTCTTTTTCTTGTTGAGATAGTCTTCAGAAAAATTCTGAAATCAGTTTATTTCTTTCCTCTGATTAAAGAAGCAGGCAAAACAGACTGTAAAGCCTCCAATTATAGAATTCTTATTTCTATAGTATCTTTAGTTTCATTATGATACTTTCCTTCTTTCGCCCTTTTCACCATTTGGTTTCTCAGAATATCAGAATGTGGGAAAATGACGGGGGGTAAAATCAGAGAAAACTGAGAAGTGATATTCACACTCTGACAGGAGTCATAACAGTACAGAAATTTTAGGGTGACATGCAGTTGCATCCCTGGACAGGATGCAGTCATCAGGCCTGATTTCCCTCCCTCCAAGATATGCTAAGGGAAATGAAATGGAGGGTGGAACTACAGCCAGGCTTTGTTAAAATCCTTGCAAGGGAGGGACCTCGGTGGTGCCTTGTAGCTGATAATCCCCATATCAGGTGTTAATCAAGGGAGAAAAAGGAATATGTCTTGCTGTTGAACGAGCAACCATGGTGAGATTGCAGATGTCATACTGATGCACACCTCCATCCCAAAGCTACCCATCTCCAAGGTACCATCACTCCTCACAGAGAAGCGTTCTGTATTTTATTGGCTATATCTTAGAATTTTACACCGATCAGTGACAAAGGTAGGTACAGCTGGATTTACTCCAGCTCCACCTAGACATAAAGAAATAGCATAAAAGTAAGTTAAGAATGGGACAAAGTTAGGGAAGACTCCATTGTAAATTTTGGAATCAGCCAGTGGGCTGAAACTGTCTTCTTCCCCATAGGGACTCCTGTTGGGTAAGAACCGTACTCTTATGCGTGCTAAATGATTATATCAAGCCGTCTTGTGTTAGGGATTAGAGCTTCTCAGTATATTGCTTTGAATACATTTTTGCAGTCAGATGCTATCACTGACAATCTGTGAACCTTAACCTGTCACAATCTTATTAATAAAGAGTGTTCTGTAAACTGTTAGTGTAAGTCCATCACGGGTGCTGGCAGTCACTGTCAGCAGGTAACATACTCAAAAAAAGATGTGGAGACCTGGGAGGATGTCTTTCTGTTGAGTTGTGACCCTGAACAAGTCAGTCCAATCACTCTCTGACCCAGAAGACTGTTCAGTGGAGGGTCCCCATAACTGGATGCTGACAGACTGGTTGGGCGTAAGGATCTCGGCTTTCTTGAGAGGTTGACTGTCTTTATCAACACAGAAGGTCTGAGGAAAATCCTTTTCACATGACACAGTATCTTTGGTATCTCCTATACTCCATTGCTTAATAGCAAATGAGAGCTTCATTATCAATTTTTTCCATCGAACACATGTTCATTATTTGTATCACTTTGTAGAGGTTTTTTATTTTCTTTATTTACATTCCACTGATTTCAGTGCTGTCATACACGACAAAAGAGACACCGGTCCTTTATAAAATTTTAGGTTTTGTCATCATTATACTAGATTAGCCCTTGGATTCTAAAAAGGTTCATATGCATGGCCTAATTATTTTAGAGTGAGCAGCTTCCATGGTAGCAGTGACTTTCCATGTTTCCACGTGCTTGCAGGATCTCTAAAAGGTTTCTGCTGATCTGCTTGCAATAGTACACTTTTAGAACATTTATATACTTTAGATTTTACAAATATTATCACAAACTTCAACTTTCAGACACATACCACTATTTCTTAATTACTTAAAATAATGTTTTCATGTTTAGCAGGATTCACTTGTGACCAAAAGAAGGTTTTCTTGGAATCTGTGTATTTCCTACAATGCTAAAAGAAAAATCTCCACTAAAAAACTGGATCATTTTGCAGTCTACACTAGAGATGAACTAAAATAATTTATGTTAAATATTTTGCAAACTCAAGATCAAGTCCAGTATGGTATTACACTGAGGAACCACATAGCACATTCAATTCACCATTAACTTCACTGAATCTACACTAAGTGAGAGTTTGCCAACTCTATGCTTCTCAACCAAGATTTAAATCATCTACTTTGAACTGTGTCAACATGATTAATTACAGAAAGAACTCATTAGTGGGACCTCTTAAAAATACAGAGATTAATGGAATGGGAATTGGGAATTAAGTTCTGCTACTGTTAACAAATTTCACTGTTGTTTCAATATGCCATTTACAAGTTTACGTTATAGTTGGTGGCCATCTAGCAGTTGGATCACTATAGAAAGATGGAAATGTGTGAGCAGATTAAAGATAGACAAAATAACACTTAAATGTTTAGCATACAATTTGGAAGCAAAATAGCTTTACTGTTGAAATTTATTTTCTCTACGTGAAAAATATTACAGTGTTCTGCATGTTCTAGGAGTAAAGAACTGTCAGACAATGTAACTCTACAAGGATGTGTGTGTATACATCTGACTGCCAAATCAAGAAAAAGATACTTGGGAACCACACCATGCTAAAATGAAGATATTGAGATGCACTCACAAAAGTGACTCACTGAAATGATTCAAGGTAACTTCTCTCTATCTCTGTCAAAGGATCTTATGCAATATAGAATATTTAGGGGTTTTTTTCATTGTTTCTGTCTTATTTCTAGGGTTGAAACAGAGATATATTTTTATTTTATTCCCTTGAAAAATTATCCCATTCAATTCCCTAGCCTTTCTTATTCAGGCTACTTTTTGACAGAAATAGTAAAACGTTATTTTTCAGCCTTTTTGTCTGCCATCAGGTCTTGCAAAATTTTAGTGAACTCCATACGCCCTTAGTATTAGAATTTCATCTATATCTCTCAGTTTTGATGTTTTTAGTAGGTGTTAAATAAAGTTAGGTTCAGAGCTTTCAGGTATTATTTGTATTAATACTATATCCTCTTTGTCTATTTTTAGTGTCAATGTAAAATTATTTGATTTTTCTTCTAAATCACTATTTTTCATTCTTTTCTGTTTGCATTTTCCCCCTTTGTTTTCAGTATAGGAAATGCAAACTTCAAAATATTTGCTGGGGTTTTTTTGCTGTGGATATTTCTTTCATTTGCTCTCACATTTTGAAATTCATATAATTGCTTACATGCATTTGTATTACTGTCACATTTTTTACCCTTTTTTTTTTTTTTTTGGTTGGTTGATGTTGCTATAGCATTATGTGATTCCTTGAAGACCAAGAAAAGACCTCTTTTAGCTACAAGAGCTGTGTCGGAATAAAATTCATATTTTGGGCTCCTTACCTATGCTCTTCCTTTTCAAAGGAATGGATAGAATAAAAAGTTAAAAGAAAAAGGTTCTATCCCTTTTCCCTCTTTGTAATTGTCGCTTCAAACATTTGTTGCTGAATACCAAGATTCTCTAAAGTTTGCTATACTGAAGAGGAGGAGAATGTGATTGACAACTTTAATCCCCGAACACAGTGGCCCATTCTATTGCCAAAGTACACCAAGTTCTTTGTGGTCTGTGCAGAGCTTTCTTGAGAATTGATGGGGACCATAAAATGAGCTACTGCTTTCATTACATTGCACTTCAAATGCAAGATGTATTTCTTCAGCTGCATCTTCTCTGATATAAATACAAACCTAAATGTACTTGTGCATTTCTACACAAAGTAGTACATCACACAAATGCTTGCAAGATAATGAGTGACAAAACAGCAAGAATGAGTGCTCTTTTTGGCATAAGTGCAGGCCAATACAAACATAAAGGCTTCTGAAATTGGTTTAGGGTGACTGGTCTTTGGGAAATGACCTATCAGAAAGGCATAGAAAAACTTCTGTGAATTCAAAACATATTAAATAAAATTTTCCAAGGGAAATAATTGACTTTTGAGGCAAGATTGATATATCTTTGTTTCACAAGAAAGAAAAAAAGTTTGTTTGGGATGATCTGAAGAGATAGAAGCAGATGAAGTCATCCCATATGAAACATTCTCTAAAAAAACCCAGACAAACAAAGATGTCAGCCTCCTCAAACTTTTTTTATTGCACCAATTTTTACTGAGCCTGACTGACCCTGCAGATTTGCGTATCTGTTGCCCACATTACAGAGATACAAGAAGGATAAAAAGTTTACGGTATAACAAACCATTCTAATTTAAATTGAGTAACTGAGAAGTTTGACCTTTGATACTGTGGTATACAGTAAAAAAAAAAGCATAGAAAGAAAAGCAATTTACAAGAAGTTCCTTCATCAAAATGGATGTTAATTCACAACTAGTTAGACACAATAGGTGCTGATGAAATGGCAAAATGATACAGTGATCAGTAAGCTGATACAGTTGTACTTTTGTAAGCACATTCCATTTTCTGTGCTTCCACAGCACTGGAGCTCAAGGTTGTCTCATCAATATACATATACAGTCTTGAAGGGAGGGTACAAAGAGGAGGGAGACCAGTCGTGCCTGGTGGCAGCACCAGAGGCAATGGTCACGAACTGAAATGGAGGAGGTTCCCTCTGAACATCAGGAAACACTTTGTCAACTGTGAGTGTGACCAAACAGTGACAAGTGTTGCCCAGAAAGATGGTGGAGTATCCATCCTTGAGAATGCACAAAAATTGTCTGGACATGGTCTCAGAGAACAGGATCTAGCTGTTCCTGCCTGAGCATGGGTTTTGGATTGGGTGACCTCCAGGGGTTCCTGCAAACCTCAGCCCTCCTGTGATTCTGGAATTCTGTTCCCTTGATTTAGTTATTTCAGTTTGTCACAAAGCAGAGCCACTCTAATCAGTTTTCATGTTACATCAATGTATTGAATTTCAGCTATTAGCATATAAAAGGCTGTCCTCATCTTGGATAGTCCCAGCCTCTGTGGTGTGTGGTCTATGCCTGATTCCCCTCCTTGTTCTGATATTACCTCCCTCCTAAAAATGTGAGGCAAAACCTTTGGAAAGTATTCCACCAGAAACTGGTAACTCCTACTACTTCCTGACACTCCTCAAGTATTGAGTTTTTCACTTCATTTGTACACCACTGCTCTTTTTTCAGAATTTATTATTTTCTTTTTTTTCATTGTCCATTTCCAGCAGTAGTTACCCATCAGTTTCCCTGTAAAATGCCACTGCCCTCTCTTTTTCTTCTAAAGTAATTTAAAAATAATAGGAAAATCCAAAAATTAATCAAATCTATGTGTCTGTTCCCATACTTTAAGTAAAATCCCAATACAGAAGTTATTTTACAGGGGGAATCTAACAAGTAATGCACTACTTACTCCGTTGGGGCAGGGAGAGCACAAACAAACAAGGCTCTTCATTTAAGTTTGAGTAAGTCAAGTAAAAGTTTGAACCTGAATGTTAGAGGTGAAACTGTAATTGTGAGCTTATTCTCTGTATTCCGCCCTACTGACCTGATGTTAAGAAACTCTGGTAAAAGTTTCTGAGAAAGAGATGTGTTCTTGAAGTTCCAGTTTTGTTTCAAGGTGCAGACATTTCCCAGTCTCTCTTCTCAGGGTTGCTACAGACAATTGAAGCTGTCAATTACCTTTTAATATTTAGATATAATCCATGACCTTTTTCATACTTTATGTATCCAATTCTTAAAATTTCAGATATTTTAAAAATAGTTCTATGTCTACTACACTATGAAAGAACAAAGATACCATACAAACAATAAACAAGATTTAGGACAGAAGATTTAAAAGGGATTGCTTATTCACAAAATATTCAATTGCAAGCATTCCCTCTCATCCAACTCTTGAACAATTCACATATTGTGAAGTTCACACAGTCTGGAAAGAAACCTGAAACACAGCACTTGTTCTTTAGGAAAGCTACCCCGTCTTCTAGCAGATGGCTAAAATACTTTACCCAGCAAAAGCCCTTAGAGTGGAGAAAGCATAGAAAATTAAAAAGAACACAGTATTTTGGCCACTAGAGAAGTCATCAGTATTCCCTACTTTAGTGATGCTGATGTAATGACTATAAAGTGCAAAAGCTGTAACCCATGGGCTCAAGACAGTAAAGAAAAGCACAGTAGAAAAAAGGTAAACAAATTATGACTAGTGCAAACAGACAGGGAAGAGCACATTGATATGCAGACTCTGAGCATGCTATGGCTGCTCTGTAGCTCTGCATTATCACAATCCAGTAGGATCATTAGATCTCCTTCTCTGACCTGCTGTAAATTACAGGACTGTGACAGTAGGACAAAGCTAGTGAGAAAAGTATATAAGGGGAAAAAAAAAAGAAAAAATACAAGAAACAAACAAACAAACATACAAAAAACCACCCAGAACTCTCCCCCAATGCCCCAAACCAACAAAACACACCAAGAAAAGGATTAAAATTTGTCTTTTTGAAACCTACTTCATCTTTACAGTAGTGATATGCTTTCTATTTTCCTTACCTTTATTAATTCAATTTCATTAATTATCCTGACAGGTAAAACCTGTATGTTAGTAAAATGGTAATTTTGGACAACTTTCGATCAAACACATTGTCACGCTTTGTCACCAAGGCTGATAAAACCTGTACTTTTCAGCTATCTTGTCTATTGATACTGTTCCTATATCTAAAGATCACGCTGGAGTAAATTGAACTCTTCAACTCTCATTTCAGGGGACTTATTTTTCTCATCTTGGATAATTCTTTTACCTTCTTTTCAGAAGTATTGTGTAGCTCTAGTCACCTTTTTGGCAATAAAATTACCTGAGATACACGTTATATTTTAATAGTGGCCTTTCTATGTGTGCGCAGAAATAATATAATTTTCTCCTTTCTTTTCTTTGGTCCCATTCCTGCACATTCAAGGGCCAATTCAGGGGTTTTTTTCTTTGTCATATTAGGGTATTGAAACTTATTTTTGAAGCAATTTTCTGTGATGATTCATTAGCAATTTCCAGAGAGAGCAATTTTCAGAAAAAGGTGTGCCATCATAATAGGAAACTGGATCATGAAAGAACTTAATTTTGGAGTATTAAATTTCCTTCTGGTGAATTGCTCTACTTTCATTAGGAAATAGATTAGAAGATCATTCTACAAGCTGTGTCTTGCCTTTCTCATAATTTACTATATAACCAATACATATTTCACCTACATGCTCTCCCACTATTTATTTGACCTGAAAATTACCAGTACAAGATTATGGACAAACCTTAATTACTGAGACTTTTACTAAACTTTATGAAGTGGCCTTGATTCTTACGTAGATATTTTTCTTTCCCCTCAGGTAATCCTGAAGTCACCTCTTTAATGAACATTTTTACAATTTCCTTTTTGAATCTGCCTAATATGAGATGATACATAAAACAAGTTTTCTTGAATCAAAATACTGCTGATAAAGCAGATAATTTAGAGAATTTGAGTATGATGTATGAAGTCAAACACATGTATCAATTAGATGTTTGACATGGACACCAGAATACCTTGTTTATAAATAGTTAATTTATGCAACTAAGGTGGGTTCACATTGATGACATAGGGTATTTCCTAAACTGTATTATGACACTTAAATGGTTTCCCGAGATCTGCATCAGGCTAACTAGTCTATACAGATCCCAAATCTTTATCTCTTTCTATACTATCCCATCTTCTAAGTATTCATCTTGTTCAAAGAATAATAGCAGTTTAAAATCATTCAAAACACTCTTGAAAGGTGTGCCATCTCAAGTTCCTGTTTAAATACCTTTAATTTCAGCTGAAGTTATTTCATGTCCTCCTTCACTACAGATGAAGCTCTTCAGTCACTTGAGAAAGGGGGCATCTGTTCTTCTGTTCACATAGGTTTCTGCCTAAAAGGATGAGCATGGGGAATAGTCTACATCTGACTACAGAGTCTACATAACAATTACAAAATCAGAGCAGACTCTAGGTTTCCCTGGGTCTGTCCAGTGTCAGTGTAGCTAGGCAAAAATTAATTCTGGCCTTAAGGCAGGGAAGAAGACCAGCTGTCAGTACAGAGATGGAATAAGCATTTCTAAGTGGAAATCAGTTCCTCTTCTGTTTGAAGAAGCCTGCTATAAAAATATCCTAGTTGAATACATTTCTGATCCAAGAATATATGGTATAAATTTTAAAAAGAGCCATCATTTGAAATTGAGAACACAGTTTTATACAAGTTTAAGTAGGCAAGAAAACAATGTAATTAGCATATACATTTAGGATAAATTTTATGAATGTTACATTTGTTTTCAAAATATGTTGACACTTTGCATGTACAAATTGCAAAATTGAATTATCCATATGTATAAAAGCTACATTTAGGTAAAACATACTTCAATCCAGAATTCACTCTATAGAGTCTTTCTTTCATAGGCTCCTGAAGTAATGCACAAGATGCAAGAAGCTGAAATTAAATTTACTGAACTCAAAAGTTTTCCCCCTGTGTGAGTAACAGAAAAAAAAAAATTTAATATGAAGAGTTCTGTCATTTTTTGAAGTAGAATTCAATTCAGTCTTCAGTCAATCAAATTATGTTTAAAGGCAGGATATGCAGTAATTTAAAAATTATAATCAAGTTCCACCTAATAAAGATTGTATGTACCAATTCTGAAAGAAATGAAGTATTGATATTCATCCTATAGCTACAAAAATACTACAAAAATTGAATGTGACAGACCGAACTCTCAGGGTTTCTCTTCTCCCTATTCAACTCCTATAAGCCAATTTCTGCCTGCAAAATATAAAGCAACCAAATCCAAATAGCGATTCATGGCAGAGATCTCAAGAAGAATGCTGGATTACATATTCCGAAGTACAGACTCAGTTCTTAGAGAAACCTAAACTTAAAAAAAACATATGTATGAACTTGGATTTTAGCTACAGGTCTATTTTATTCCAGCAATTCTTAAGACCTATTAGTCTCTTCCCATTATTTATTTCCTTGATAATATCTCATATTTTAGCATCAGAGTCATTTTTATATTCTTTGTCTTGTAAGGAATAGATACTTTCAGGCTAATTGATTTTACTTTGTTTATTCCATATGGTAAGATTTACCATTAATTGGAAGAATGGTGTGAGTTCCTATACTAATTGTTCAGTAGCTTGTGGGGTTTCTTTTGGTAGATTCAGCTTTGATTTTTATGATCTGAAATGTCTTCACCTTTAATACCTCTTTGGTGCCAGCATTTTTATTTCTATTCAAGAATAGAAAACACAGCTATGCTAGATGACTTTTTAGAGCTCTTTAAACCTGTAGTTTTTCATTGCACCAATCTAGTGGCTGAATGTTTATTATTATTATTAATGTGAAAAAGCAATAGAGGGCAGGCTAATTACCTCTCAGCACAGGTAAGGGTGGTTTTTATACATTGTTAAGCACCAGATGGTGGCTGACTTTTATGCTTGTAGCCAAGTGAGAAGTTATTAAGCAGGACTGGTTTGCTAGGCAGTACAAGGACTGTCTATCACTGCAATGTCTACCTTCAGACAAGAAATAACACTATGATTCAAACTTTGCCATTTAGGTGGAAAAGAGAAAAGATACGATGAAATTTCCATAAAGTCTGCAGAATGCTTGTACTAAACTGTTCTGACTGAAGCAGAAAGAGATAGGGATATCTTGCTGGATAGTGACATCGAGATTAAGAATAAAAAGAAAAAAAAACAGGAAAAAAAAAAGAAAGAGAAAGATAAATATTAAGTTCTTACCAATGTAACACAGTCTTTCCAATTCTACACTTACCATTTAAAAATATGTCTGCTACCACTTTCTCATTTTTTTTGGTAACATGCCAAAGAGAAATATATTGTAAACGGACAAGGATCCAAACGCTGAAATATTGCACACACTGCAGAGCTGTCTTAATATGAACGGGCATCCATCATATCTCACATATGAGCTTCTACACTACAAACCCAACAGGCTTGTTAATATTCTTAATATAAGTTTATTTCTTCTCTTTTTCTCCCAAATTCCTGGACGCTCTTCCTTCTGATATCTTGGAAATGTAGGAAGAAGTGAGGAAAGGGTATAACATGTCACCTCAAAGCAAGAATTGCTTCTGATATAACAGCAGTAAACACATGGTAGTTTGGAAAAAGACTGGCATGTGCTGTTTATGATTACACTGCTCTGGATTGATTTGGATTGTGTTCTAGGTCAAAAAACTGATAAACAATGGAGCATAGGTTCTTTCGTTTTGATCAGTTAGTTACTAAAGTGACAAAGGAAGGACTTTGTTTGAAAAATATTTTGATAGCACAGTACAATTGTTACTCCCACTTTCTTATTATAAGCAAGATTTTTCTAATTTCCAACATCTCAGCAGATACTCCCTTGAAAACAGTCAAAATCAAAGCACAGACTAAGTGAATCTGAGTTTAGAAATAAATCCAAACAGAAAATTATTTTAGACATTCATTTAATCCAAAACCAATATTCCTACTACTTATAGGCAGAGAAATTGTATGATCTCTGTAAGTTCTGGCTAGAGAGACACTGCACTGATGGAGACATAAAAAAAAAACAACTAAAAATAAAGACTTTCCAAGCACTAAAACTCAGCTAAACAGCACTAGTTCACAATTAAATAAAACAATTCAGCATATAACCTAAATTATCCAGACATTTGGAAAGACATGTGAAAATTTTAGATAATTGGAGAAGTCTGCTGGCAGGCCTATAAATTCTCTGATCCCAAACATAGAGTTCAAACTTGCTGGCAGCCTCTCCTGCTAGGTTGCCAAGGCTCTGTGAAGGAAGCTGCATTTGACTCTGGAGTGCATGCCTTGTAAAGAGGATCAAATTCTGATGTAATGACTCGAGCTGATAAACTCCTCTGTGGTCATGTCTGACTAGTCCAGTCTTATGTTCTGGACTAAGCCATGAAAAAACAATTGTCTTCCTACAGATTCTTAACATCCTGAAGATTAGGAATTTGAAGAGGTCAGAAAATGAGAGAGTTTAGGAAAGCAAGAGGGTGCCAACACATTACAGCCAAAATTGCCGTGTTATTTAAGTTGATGTTTTTTCTCACACAAACTCCGGTGGAACTGAGATTCCATTCCTGGCTATCACTACCATAACTGATTAACTACAATTAGCTTTCCAGATGTGTCAGATACCTACTCCCATCAAACACATGATATGCATATGATCCCTATTTCCATGTGCTATCTACTATCCTTAGAGTCCTCTATGTACCCTCATTTGTACAAGAATCCTTCAGCCTACGAAGCTTTGCCGGTTCAATTTGGTATGGAGGGAACTAGATGGCAGAGGAGTGAAGGAAAGCAAAGCCCAAAGGTCAAAAATAAAACCAAAGGAGAGACTTTTCTATCAATCCCTCAGCAAGCCTACGAGTCAGCAGCTGTCCAGTTTTTATCAGACCCTGCTTAGCACCTCCTAAGGCAGATGGCTGCAGAAATGTTAGCTTAGACCTGAAGTTTTCTTTTGAGTATAACCATCCCAAGCAGTAACTTCCTGTTCCGTTTGGTAAATGTCCTCTGTGTTTCAAAACAGCCAGGCTCCTGCTAAAGAACAGAATGCTGCAAGCAAATGTTTTTCACCTCCTGAAGAAAAGCCAGGGCTTTAGTGTTCCTCGGCTGCTTTACAGAATCGATTTAACCTTAAGCCTCCCTTGCTCTGTCTGAATGATAACTTTTGATTTTTACTTGAGAAGCAAAAAAAAAAAGAAAAAAGAAAGAAAGAAAATGTGATTGAGTGATTGATAGTTATGTGTGTTATTTCATACCACTAAATTAGGATGTGAATTTTAATCCTAATGATTATATTGTAATAAAATGCAAAGATGAAAAGTTGCCATATGAACAGCACATTCAGTAAATGAAATATCAGTGCATGCTGATCTGTGCCACTCAGTGATGTAAATGTTGAGCACAAAATTCTGCCCTTCACATGATGAAGATGCAATCCCTATGCCTTGATAGAGTTATGGTGCAGCTGAGGAGACAGGCTCCATATGACATTTGGGATTGAGAAATTTAGAGAAGGCTGCTGAACAGTGTTGGGAATAAATGGGCTGATAATGTTTAGCTCAGAGGTAGAAGCAAAAGGCTAAAATCCCGATAAGTCTTTCCTAAATTATCTTGTCCAGTAAAGATACATCTCCATACAAGACCTCAAACATGAGAAAATGAAGAATAAATTAATATCATATTACCCAGGTTTGCTCCTAAACACTCCTGAGATCAACACTAGACAAGAGGTAGAGTAGCAGACTTCAGCAAATCTATAATGTACAACTTAAATTTCTGTTCCTTTCCCACATTTTTTTTTCTTAAAGCTGCTGAAAGCAGTAAATTATGCCTGAATAATGTGATTTTAAAGAGTTTAAAGAATTTAATAGGATTTTTTGAGAATCTGAATTTGAAAAATTACAAGAATATTTTTCCATCCTCTTGCTGTTTTCTTGCTATTTTTGTAGTCCTGAAGTTGGTAGAAACAAACTCTTTGATGTATTCAGTGTGAAGCTCACACTCAGTATACTTGGGTACAACTAATACTCAGAATTACCACTGCCAGAAGATACATATCAAATAATAAAGAACAGTATGTGCAAGGTGTGATGTCTCTGCTTGAACAGAAACTTCTTCACTGGACTGAACCTGTTCTTTCTGTCTCTCGGGAGAGCTGAAATTTAACCTGTGCAAAATACTGGGGAGGACTACTTTAGTTTTTTTTAAGGTGAACATCAAATACATTGTGAGATGCAAACTGTCTGAATCAAACCAGAAGCAATGATCTTTTTCTTCCTGCATGACTGGGTCACTGTCAGTGTTAAGTGAATTAAATGCATAATTTATTAAATGGTCTCTCTGAGTGCTGAAATCTGTCAGAATTTAAACAAATTCAGTTTGCCGTCATTATTTCATAAGAAGAGGATAATTTTAATTATTTTCTTCCTTTTTGTGTCCAATGCTGTCCACGGGATACTTTTGACAGCCATCCTTCAACTGTTTTTTAATAAGTGGAAACCAAAGTGTGTTTTATTCCCAGGACACAAGTCCTACCTCATAAGCTCTTGAGGCAAGAGCTCCCAAACACTTTGTGAGCATTGTGTATTGATTGTCTCATTGATAAATGGTTATGTGCTGAAGGATGAGGTTCAGAACTTATCCTAAATCCTTATTCTATCCAATTCTCAAAATCAAATGATAGTTCTACTCCAAGACAAAAAAGGAAACTTCTCAAAAGAGTAGAACAATTCTTGCAAAGCTGTAGGTTTCACACTAAGCACTACTGACACTGACAGTGACAGCATTCAAGAAAATGTGAGGATGGTACAATGCACAGAGCCACAAAATGTTTGGATGTAAACAACCACAACCCTTCCACGAGACAAGTACTGCTCTTACTGTTAGTAAAAAAAATAAGATAAATATTTATTACTAGTTTTAACTTCTCTGAGATTACTTTGGTCTTCTGTCACGTAGGTAGACTTGTTTTCCCAGAGAGGACTCCCTGCAGAGCTGGCATGCTGGGATCAGCTGGCAAAAGAAAAGGAAGAAGGGAAGCACACTAATTCAATTAGTGGGGGCACCCAGGAGGGCTGACATTGCCTTCCCTTGCTGAAATCCATTTTTCTCCTGTTGGTCTTTTGCCACCTCATCTGTTGGAAAGCAAAATTATGACCTCAGATAATTCACCTGTTTTCTAATGTCTTATATAAAGAAATAGATTTTTGATGTTTAATGCAGATGGTGAAAAAAAACAGTTGATTTGAAATTAAATTTTAAGATTCTTAAGAGCAAGGTCTAGATTTAAAGGGTATGCACACACCCATACACTGTTCTTTCTAAAGAACAAGAGGATTCCATACACATTTCAAGATAAAACTATTCTATATATGAAAAATGTATGTGAGGAGGAAACATAAATGTGAACTTAACAGTTGGTGTAAAGTTAACAGATTACACAGCTCTGTTTTCCTCAGCACATTTTAAAGAAAAGGTCTTAAAGATTGGAAGGACGAAGAGCAGAGGAAGGAAGACCAAGGGCTGAGGAAGGTGCCTTCAGAGGCTGTGTCTTTCTTTCTTTGGGCTTCTATATGGCCTTCTTCCATCATCTGCAACACTTCTAACCACCCTTATTAATGGGACAGAGCCAGTTCTACAGAGTGGGTAAAAAATGTACCTTGTAACGTCTGCTCCTCTGAAGCTCTATAAAACTCTCTAAGGCCAGCACCCCACCCGCAACTTCACAGATGAAGAAATTAATCTTAAAGGTGAGAAGTTTTTATGACTGAAGACAGATTACCTTGCTTTGCCATTTAGAAGAGCCACATATTCTGCTCCCATTGCAAGAACCCTATATTTAATGTTTCTTTTTTCTTAATATGATAAGAATAAAATTTGAAATTTCTTATCATATTGTTATTGGATTTAAAAAAAAAATCTCTACTAGAGTTAATGTTTAAGAGGAGGCAAAAGAATTAGAATTTCCTTCTTTAATTTTTTTCCCCAAAGAGATGTAGCTCTCTTCTACCCTTCTGCCCCCTTATAAACACCAAGACATTATCTCGCATTTTGCTGGGAAGGAGATTTTCTTTCTTCTGAGGGTAGGAGGAAAGCAGTGTTGTGGGATTTCTTCTCATGTTGTTAAAATCAGAAATATATAGAGCTTTGGAAAAACCCAACAACCTTCACACTTGAAGATGAAAGCATCTAAGCTTTATGACAGCTTGCCAATTATATAGAAAGAGTAAAACAATATCATGGGGTTATATTTACTTGGCTAACATGTAGTATGTGTGAACAAGTAGCGAATTAAAAAAATTATTGATATGGAGTGATTTTTCATTTAGGCAAATTGTAACTATTTATGTCTTGTTTAATTCCTCTACAGAGGACAGCATCATCTTTTCTATGTAGATCAAATTGAATCAAATTTATTTTCAATAGACAAATAAATAACACTTGACCAACAAAGTACGATATGCATAAATAGCCATACAAAATGTAACATTTACACAAGACCCAGTCCTATCTCAATAAGAGTGAAAAATATGCTTCCTTTTTATTTTTCTCTTTTTTATAAGCACTTTTATGTGATTAGGCATACAACTCTACCACCATTTTCACATTTACGCTCTAGATACAGGAAAACGCTGTTACTGTGCTTAATGAGAACCACAGCTGTAAAGTGATGGAGTATCCAAAAGTACAATTACTGTTAGAGCTAGGGGCTACTGCAGTCCATAAAATTTGCATCCGGAGTCTGTAGCTATTAATGAAGCTTCTGATTACCCATATTCTGCTTTTTTTTTTTTTTTGTGAGAAGCTGACTGCAGCAGGAATCACATCTTTGCGTGTCTCTTTTGCTCATTCATTCTATTCCAAAATTTTTTTCTTCTACCCCTTCCAGTCCTGTAGGTTACTAAAACACTAAGCCTATTGTGTTTTTGTTCAAGCAAGTTGAACAATGTTTTCAGACATAGTGTTACTATGATACTCTTCTGATATCATTCTAGAAATGCAAATGCTCTTATTCATTGCTACTAAGCGTGTCTTGCTGAACAGGAGTAACTTTACAAGTATTTTTCAATTTGAAAAAGGAACACTGATTCGCAATAGGGTTTAGATATCAGCAGTCTACTTCCAAGATTAATGAGAATATCAAATTAAAAATGAACCCTGTCTACCAATTTAATTAAGCAAATCATGCTTGATGATTTTCTTCTCCACTTCAGAGGAGAGTACAGTTGTCTTGCTTAATTTCACTACTAGCAGCTAGCCTCATATAGCCTGACTATTACTGCTTTATGGGATTGTCTCCAGCACACCACACCATGCTCTGATATCAGGTCCATCGTATAACCCAATACAGTACAGAATAATTCAACTAGATTTATTGACTCTTTAGCAACTGCAGATGTATGAGTATAGATACTACCAGTCCATCTATTACCACGTTAGGCACATGCCTGCCCTCTCCACTTTAGCCCTGCACTGCCCATTGTAAAAGCCAAACACAGCCCTGCACTGCCCATTGTAAAAGCCAAACTCTAGTGATACTTCCAACCACTTGCTTGTGTTAAGTCAAACACCCAGTACAGTGCTGCTGAAACCACTGAGAAAAAGGACACCATGGCAATTGCCTTTGACTATGACTTTTTGAATTTTTAAATATTTTAAGCTTAATAGAAAGATTTAATTATTGCTAGCTCCCTGCCCATCCGCAGGACTACTTTTGCTATCCATTTATACAGCATTGCTGTGGCAACTATAATTCTTTAGCTAGGAAGGTTATCTATGTTTATTTTCTCTTCGTGCAAATAAACAGCTGGAAACAAGAAACCAACCCACTGAAGCCCTATGCAAGTCACATGTATCAGTTTCCCCTCCATGAGTTTAAGGTAGTGTCAGAAGAGAGATCTTTCTCCAGAAGGAACATTTCTGCATGTATTAGGATGGCCTAATCTCCTCTCCCTGCAGACCATCTGATTCTTCCTATTATCTTCTAGTTTATTTATGATGTTGACTAACAACAGTCTTCTTGTGGATGTTTTCCGTGACAAAGACACTGATGAAAAACATGGGAGAATGGATCAAGCAGCATATGCCTATGGTCTAGAAGATACCAATAGAAGGCAGCAAAACCATGTTTGAATGGGTCAAACTTTATTCTGAAAGTTCTGTGAATTTAACAGAGCGCTGAGCCAATCATAGCCTTTAAAGGAATGGTCTGCTAGTACAATTTTCCAGATATAATATCTTATGTTACTATTACATTGAAAAACTGTGCATCATTAACAGTAGACAACATAGACAACAAAATTTAATATTAATCATGTCAGACATCTGTAGAAAATGAAATTTGAAATACCAAGCATTATCCTAAGAAATCTGCTCAAGAAGCCCTCCAAACAAGAAATAGTACTTTACCAGACAAAGTGTATGATGGCTAAAATGTAATTAGTCCACTCAATTGTCAGATAGCAGAAAATCTGAAAAATTAGCCATCAGCAAATGGAAGTGAAGGAATAATTACCAAAAACAATTAATGTATTCTCCCACAAATGATCCCCTGAAGTTTCTATGGTATTACCATTAGATGTGTACTGACAACCTGAAAAATCATATTAAATGAAGACAAAAAAGTTGGCATGTTACAAGATAAGATTACAGAGTAACTGAATCTCCATCCAGTGGACTAGTTTAGCAGTTTTAATCACATTTAAATAAATTAATGAGATTTTGACCATCAGTCAGTGTTTTTATAAAAAGAGTCAGAAAGAATTACAAGAAGGAACAAAATTCAGACAATTATATATTTCAAAAGCACAATTTTACAAAACATCTGTTTTTAGAGTATGGAGTGGTTATCTTCTATGTAATATGAATTCCATAGTGGATAATGAAGATATTACACAATTAATTCTCCTTTACGTTTTTCTTGCTAGTGTGTTTATTTAACCCAATAAAAACATTTTTTTATGTTTAAAAACTGAATAATAATAAAACATATTAAAAATCCATGCACATCTTGTAAGATAGAGCAATAATTTCCAATATCAAGTAAAGCAATAATACTGGCATGAATTTTAATTGACATTGATTCGATAAAGTTCAGCATTCTGTATTCTGAATGCAGTGTCACAACTACAAAATTAAGCAGCAGAGGTGAAATATGCTTTTAAATTTCCAAATATTAAACCTATGGAATGCTCTTCAGAGATATCAGAATATGAAGCTGTGCCCTGTGAAATCTGAACTTCAAATAAGAGTTGAGCCATTTCAACTGCTTAAAGCTCTAACACAGCACCACAGACTATCAATTTTCAATTCAGAAAACTGAATGCCTGCTCCAATCTAAGAAAATACTAAAATAAATTCAAAGCAGCAATTTTGTAATTGCAATAAAATATACTGATTATCACTCTAAACTGTAATTTGGCAGCTTAACATAAATGGTCAAGATTAAGTAAAGTCCTTTCCTGGCAGTCCATAATCATGCAGAGGAATTTTTTTCTGGCAAGGAAACTCTTATCCTTGGTCTGTTTCTGCTACTGTTGGGTGGTTCCTGCTATCCAGTTCTCTCTCTATTTTTGCATAACACCCAACAGACACTATCTGAACCATTGTGACCTAGTTTGCAGAAATAATCAAGGAAAAAAGAACAAAGTGGGGTGGGGGAGGGTGGGTGAAGGGTAATAGGTTTTAATCTGCTTTCTGTTCATCTTTTTAAACTATCCCATTGTGGTACCAGAGGAATACTAATGCCAATAATGAGGAAAGCGACAAAAGAATGAGACAAGGAGAATAATAAACCACTCTTTTTCAGCAACATCCCCCATTTTGGTCTCAGTTGTACTGTAAAAGTACACCAGAGAATGTACCAGAGAATGTACAGAGAGGCACATAAAGAGTAAGTGTGAAGAACTCTTTCATGTTAATTCCCATGCCTTCAGTATTTCATTTTGCCATATTTTGTTGCATATTTCTTTAATTTTTAATCACCAGACTGCCATATCTTTGCATTGGTAATTTAATTTCAAGTAATCACAGTATTAAAAACATAAAATTATCTATATTACTGTTTAATTAGTTCATGCTAAGTAAATTTTAAATACTCTGAGTATCAAGACACAAGTATAACTGGCTTGAAGATCTTTTATTACAGTGCTTTATATGAAGCTAGATATGTCAATACTTAATTTTCCTTAATTGATTGACATCACATAGAAGAAAAATTTCATAGTAAATACGATGAAGCAACTACCTTGTGAGAAAAGAGTGAACAAGCTATGACTATTCAGCTTGCAAGGACTTGAGAGGGGCACAGTCAGGGTTTACTAACTCTCACAGTGGTAAGCCAAACACATGGTTCTTACTTATCCCATCCTGACAAAACCAAAGTACATGCTACCTGACAAACTGATTGGAGATTGCTTAAAGAAAGGGAAGGATGTGCCACTCTACACAGCAGACACAGAATCACTGAAATGTGGAGCCACGGAAGGCTCTGACAGCAAGCTGTATTGGCACGCTCAAAAGAGAATCTGACAGAACTGGCAGGTGAAGTCAACAAGTGGTAATACTGGGAGGGGAGTGGCCCACAGGAAGTGCCAGGTTCACCTGCATTCCCCCTCCTCCCTTTCGAGTATCTTCTCCTACCACCACTAGGAGAGCAGTGGTGCAGGAGAGCATTTGGGCGCTTCCAGCAGGTCATGGTCCCATCCTCAGGAGGCGAAGCTCTGGGGTGAAAGTTTCACTGCTCTGACAAATCACAAAAATCCTGCCTTCTCATCTTGTCCTGCAGTGCTTGCCACAGCACTGAATTACTCTTTAATTGTTAGTTTTCCATAATGCTAGAATTTTTTTAGATGTGACAGAGCAAAGGAAAAGATTGCTTCAATTATTTTTAAGTCAAAGGGAAAATTTAAACTTTTCATTGCAAAATTGAGAGCATATCTGCATGATATGTTTCCTATTTGCATTAATTTAAATAATTTTCTACTTTCATTCAATGATAAGACAATTATACAGACTGATAAATTATGGACTGTTATAACTTTGTGTTTTTTACTGCAGTGCCATGTCCTGAACAGATATTCTCTTCCACCGCTTTAAGATAGCTCCTTCTTAAATACAAACCTAGAATACCATTACTGTTTTCAGACAGATATAATTTACTTATCTTTCAAAGTTGATGTATATTCTTGTACAGTACTATCCATTCACTAGTGGTTTTCTCTTAGACCATGATAAGATGGAAAATATTTATAGGTTTGCAGAATTGATCTGCCTGTTTATGTATGTGGGATTTTTTAATGGAAAGTTGTCTGTATTTGTTCTGTGGGACAGCATAGGCTGTTACATTCCAGAGTGAGGTACTTTAAAATTACAGATACCTGTTCACTACTAAATCTGAAATGCCTTTGAAGCAATTGATTTGGTAAAACTCTCAGATGAATTGGCAGGTAATTCTAGTTGTTAAAAGGAAGTATCTTGTCCTTCTAATTTTTGTCCTAGCAGTGATTCAATAAGCATACTAAAATAATGTGAAAGATCCCATTCTGGTCCAAATACATTTTTCCAAATTCCTTCCATCTACAAACATGGAGGTGTCAAATCTTCTTTCCACAGGATACTTTTCTTGGTCTTCCACAAATACTCAGAAAAGTGAACACTATTTTATATAGGCATGTTTATTATTTTTCTCAGTTAGAATAATTGATTTTCTTTTTTTTTTAAAGTCAAATATTTGTCAAAGGTAAACAGAATATTGAAAGTTTAAAGTGTTACAAAAAAGGACTCAGAAATCTTAGAAGAATTCTAATACATTTTTGCCACTTAGTTTGTCTATGAAATTCTTAGCAACTATGGTCTATGAAATTCTTAGCAGCTACAGGACCTGGCCATAGTGATTGAAAAAGAGTGCTGTACTGCAGAAGTCACACAAATAAATGTGTTTAATTCTGACCAAAAAAAAAGAAAAAAAAGGGAAGGAAAGGTGAAAGAGTTTGTTTAAACACATTTTTCCTCTAAGTCCTAATGCCTAAAATATCTGGATGAGTAGAACATGGCTAAATTTTTGTTTCTTAGAAGGAGTACTGCACATTGATTGTCTGTATCCTTTTCAATTTACAATACATTACAAAAGTAAAAATTCTGAAACACAATTTATATTCATTGCAACAATAGAATGTTTGTGGTTTTGGGCTGTAAATGACTCCTTTGGCAATAATTGAAATCTTTAATGCAACTTCATAAGGAGCATTTGGCTCGGCAATATGAATGTAGACCAGACAGAGTAACCAGTAGCAGAGCAGGGCTTTCAAGAAGGTTGTTTCTGTGCTTTCTGAAGTATCTATACAGTATGCCCACTGAAAGCTGTGTTTTCCCCTTTCCTTATTCCCCAGTGATATTTATACGGACTATCTATTTCCAAACCTGCATAACTCAAGGACTCTACCATAGATTAAGAATTATTTCTGTAGCTAATCCTTGACACTGTTTTAAAGAGTACACTTCTTGCATGAGTTGCAACATGCAAATTTCTATGAAACCATAGAAACTATGACAATCAAGCTGTGTCATAAATAGTACTCATGAGATGGATGTCATCACCATAAATGATAGCTGAACATTTGAACCTTCTTTCTGTAAATATTTTCTTTTTCCCCGTCTTTGTTCTGCAGTGGATTGTAGTGCTCAAGAAAATAAGTAGGGAAACCATGAAGCCCAAAGATATAATCTAGAAGATATAATTGAAGTAGACCATATTTTTCTACATAAGGTTAACCCGTATAGAAAAATCTGTCTCCCTTGATCTATGTCCCAAGACAACAACAACATCAATAGCTTCATAGTAGAAATGGAGGCATTCATATCTGTCTTGCACCTCCTTAGTCTGCAAGAGAGGGGGAAGGTGGGAAGGGAAAGGCAGAAATGGGGAGGGAAAGGAGAGAGCAACACACAGCACACTACAGTATAAAGAAAAAAAAGCAATGAAACAAAAATTTACTAGGAAGTTCAGCAACATGACTGACTATACAGCAGATGTGCTGATTTGACTGCACTGGTTTAAAACAAAATTAAAAAATAAAATTGTCAAAAGATACTAAATTATAATCCCATATTTAAAGAAATTACAGAAAACAGGTTTATTGCCACCACTTTCACTGTTTAATAACTATGCTTAAAGATGTCCAAAAAGATTTAAATACCAATATCAAAATAAAGAAAGGCTTTTTATCAACAAATTTCCAACAAAATTGCCTCAAACCCCTGCAGACCTCTGGTTCCTTCTAAATAATTTTAAAAATACATGCTAGTAATCTCACACAGTTAATGGCATAAAAATAGGTATGTTCAAAATTTTGTGACATTTTTCTGAATATTTCAATAAAACTAAGAGCACTGACTTCTGATGTACCAGCCAAAGTTTGTTCTTGCTGAGCTCTAAAGGCAAGTATTTGATTTCCATCAATGTAGTGATTCTGACTATGAAAGTAATTTAAACCACTCTAAAGGAGAACAGAAAAACTACTGTCAATGGCATTTCTTTAAACTTGTATTGATATAACAGGATTAATATGTAATCCTTGGGGATATGATCAGACCAGCCATCTCTCACAAAAAACATATCCCACACAAGGCAATAAGCATGAATCTAATGCCACCTGAGAGGACTGAAGTGTCCATTATTGTCCATATTCTTCCACCTCGCCAGCCCAAGTCACAAAACTGATTTCTAAGAGATGATTGCTAAAATACAATCTCCTGCAATGACAGTCTTTCTGCCATGAAATTATGTGAATATGCCAGAAAACAGCATCCTGCATGCTTGAATGTAAAGCAGTTTGATGCCAGGAGCAATCCATGCCTTCACTGCCGTCTTCTGATTCACAAAGCTAAGTCAGTTCACATTCTGTGATTACATTTCACCTGTAAATCTACAGCTGAATACACAATATGATCTGTCTGATTGGTTTACATTTCCCCATCATCCTCTTGTCATGGGGATCTCTGTGAAACTACATTCTCCATCAGAGGACCAAAACATTTCATTGCAAGTGGCGCAGGTACCTGCGGGCACCAACAGGCCTTAATTGTCCAGACCCGCCTCACCAGAGACCTGCATTTGTGCACCCATGCCCATGGATCTGGGGACACCTAGACCAGGACTGAGCCAGGCACCCTTCTCAGGGGTACAACTTTTCCCAGTCCTGCTCCTGGCTATTCCTTCACTGTCCTCAGGATTTTCCAGACTAGCTTCAGGCCTGACTTGCTAACTCAACTTTTTCTGGATTGCTGACTGCTAGATGGTCCTGCCTGTCCACCAGTGGGAATTCACTCCCAGATTCCCCACTCATGTGGACCAGCCCCAAAATCCATATTGGAGCAACATGAAGGTAGCTGTCTCTCCAGTAGATATAGTCTTATTACCCATCTCATTATCGATGTGACCTTTCTTGATCCTTATTCACCTTTACATGTAAAAAAATCTTTCAGGAAAAGAAAGGAAAATATACATTATTTTCAAAGTCTTTAATTTGGTAAAATATGCTTTTCATTCTCACCTTACATAAAATACTGATGACAGTATATTACAGCAAAATATCATATATAAGTCCTTTGAAATTGAAAAAGATATTTTAAGTTATGTTTACATAAATCCAAAATGAAAAGGTTTTGTAAGTTATTAGTGACCTTGTGCAAATGTGCATTAAAAGGTTTTCACACAAATTGCATAGATATTACAAAGAATTATATCATCTTATAACTTTTTTACGTGGGCATGTTTATGGATAGCTTAAGAACATCTATATTCTACCTTCCAAAGTAATTTTTCGATGAAGAGAGTTCTAGTGAAAGGAAGAAAATGCTATTAATATTTGCTAAACTTGAAAACTGTTCATCTCCTACTTTCCCTTATTGCAAATATTTAATGTTACCTTTAGCCAAAACTAGTAAAGACAATACAGTACATGTAAAGATATAGAATGAATCAAATTTAACTCTTAACAAAACCCACTAATTTTATACAATTTACCAGAAACTGAATGAGAAGGGAAAATATGGATAAAATTGTTGAAGATTGATGTCATTGTACTCTGTACAAATACTCCTAAAACCCCTGTATGGTTATCTGGGTACTTTTGTTGAAAGCAGAAGGCTGGGATCAATCTATAGAAGGCACTGTCTTCAACTTCACAGGGCAGTTTCTCAGTGCAATCAGAATCACAGCGAACTTCCAGCTGTGATTAGGGACAAACAGACAATACCACAAAGTAAAGCTTTCATATCTGCAGAAAAAAGAGCATAGACTAAGTAGGCAAAAGACACATCATATGAAAAATGAATGCACTTTGATGCTTACATTTTTTGGGAGGACAGAAGTGAAGCATATTCCCTGTTTCTATCAACTAATGAAGGAATACATCCAAGACTCTAGGAAAATATGATGTTTTACCATCTAAAAACATACGGTCTATGTTTTTACAGATGTTCTAAATACTTTAGGGCTTTTTTTATAAACATGCATGCTTAGTATGCCAGGGGTTGTAAAAATTTGGTAAGATTTAATTAGCATTTAAAAACATCCAGACAGTTATTTGAACCATATATTGTGGTAATGGTGAGGGACATCTCTGAAAGCATAGACAGCAACTAGGTACCTAGCTCCTATTTTTTGCCTTGGTAGATATAAAGAGTATTCTATGGAACTAAAAAAAGAACATCACCCTGCTAGGCTGAAAAATTCCAATTAAGTGATATCTATTACCATCCTATCACACTCTAGTAGCTTTATTGCTCTTCAATCAGAATTTCAGTAATAATTTGTTTGGAATCTCAACTGAGAATGAGAGAAATGGAGATGGTCAAAAGCGCCTAAGTAAACATATTATCCTTTCTCAGGTCATGCTATAACTTCATGCTTAAAAACCTCAAACTATAATTCTGCATGAAGGCACTACAGGTAACTGAACCTTTGAATAGAGAGCTTTGACTGGAACTCAGGTCAAAAATAAGAGTTCGTGAGCTTTGGAAGAAGTAGCAGGAAAATGTCATGGGGATGTCATGAGGTTATGCAGGGATAAAACTAAATACATAAGTACCTAAAAGCCCTAAATAAAATTTTTAAAAAAATCTGTAAATTCTATAAATACATCAGCAACAAAAGGAGAGTTAGGGACAATTTTCTTTCTTCAATGGATGCAGAGGGAAACATAATGATAAAGGATGAGGAAAAGGCTGCCATCTTTCCCTCAGTCTTTAAATGTAAAATAGTTGTTCTTGGAGTACCCAGTCCTCTGAGCTGAAGGACAGGAACAGGGAGCAGAATGACACCTCCATAATCCAAGGGGAAATGATCAGCTACACCAGTCAGACACATTCAAGTCTAAGGGGCTGAGTGGAATCTGCTCAAGGGTATTCAGGAAGCTGGTGGAAGTGCGCACAGAGCTACTTGCCATCATTTACCATCAGCCTTGTCTAAATGGGGAGGTTCCAGTGGACTGGGGATTGGCCAGTGTGATGCCTATCCATAAGAAGGGTCAAAAGGAGGATTTGAAGGGCTACAGGCCTGTCAGCCTGATCTCAGTGCCAGGGAGGATTATAAGCAAGGTCATCTAGAGTGTGGCATGTGCAGGACTACCAGGGAATAAGGCCTAGCCAGCATGGGTTTATGAAAAGCAGGTCCTGCTTGACCAATCTGTTCTCTTTCTGTGACAAAGTGACTGGATTAGTGGATGATGAAAAGGCCATGGATGTTCTTTACCTGAACTTAAGCAAAACTTCTGACATGGTTTCCTGCAATGTTCTGGAGAAACTGAGTTCTCGTGGCTTATATCGGTATACCCTTCACTGTGAGAAAAAAAAATTACTGGATGGCTGGCCTAAAGTGTGATGATGACTGTAATTAAGTCCAGTTGGCAGCTGGTCAAAATAGGTGTTCTCCAGGGCTCAGGTAAGAGGATAGGTCTATTTAATATCTTTACCAATGATGTGGATGAGGGAATTGAGTTCATCCCTAGTCAATTTGCAGATGACAATAAACTGGGCTGGAGCGTTTATGTGTTGCAGAATAGGAAGGCTCTGCACAGGCTGGATTGATGGGTTGAGGCTTATTGTATGAAGTTTAACAAGGCCAGGTGCTGGGTCCTGCACTTGCATCACACTAACTCCGGGCAGCACTGCAGTCTGGGGGAAGAGTAGCTGAAAAACAACCCAGTGGAAAAGGACCTGGGGACGCTAGTTGACAGCCAGGTGAACGTGAGCCAGTGTGTGCCCAGGTGGCCAAGAAGGCCAATGGCATTCTGGCCTGTATCAGCAATGGTGTGGCCAGCAGGACCAGGGCAGTGATTGTACCCCAGCCCTTGGCACTGGCGAGGCCACACCTCGAGTCCTATGTCCAGTTTTGGGCTTCTCACTCCAAGAAAGACATTGAGGTGCTGGAGTGTGTCCAGAGAACAGCAGTAAATCTGATGAAGGGTCTAGAGCACAAGTGTTATGAGGGGCTGCTGAGGGAACTAGGGCTGTTTAGCCTGGAGAAAGGGAGGCTCAAGGAAAAACCTTATCTTTGTCTGGAACTACGAGGAGGAGGGTGTAGCCAGGTGGGGGACAGTCACTTCTCCCAGGTAACAAGTGATAGGACAAGACGAAACATCCTCAAATTGCATTGGAGGAGGGTTAGTTTAGATATTAGAAAAAAAAAAAAAAATTCACTAAAAGGGTTGTCAGGCATTTAAACAGGCTGCAAAGGGAAATGGTTGAGTCACCGTCCCTGAAAGTATTTGAAAGATTTTTAGATGATGCACATGGGGACATGGTTTAGTGGTGGACTTGATAGTGCTTGGTTTACAACTGGACTCAATGATCTTAAAGGTCTTTTCCAATCTGAACAGCTCTATGAAAAAGCAGAAGAGAGGAGAAACAAAAGTCCTCTTAATCACTTTTTTTCCTTTGACCTTCAAATTTTTACTGCCTCTGAAACCATACTTTCCTTTCTTTTTTAGAATTGTTGAGTAGTTTCTACAAGATCTTTCCAATACTACCTCCAAGAAAAAGCTGAGAATCAAAATATGATTTGGCCTGCAAAGCTCTGAATTGTCTAAGTCCTTATCTTAGTCACAGCACTATAAAGCCTAAGAGGTTCTTTAAATTTTTCATCTCCATAGCTTCAAACATCAATATGACACTGTAGTACAGCAGTGGATGATCAGCAAGAGAACTTAATGTTCCAAAGTCCAGCTGACCAGTAAGTGTCAGAAATAACTTGTGCAGTCATGCAGTCATTACCATAAATAGTATCCTTATCACACATTAATGGAAAAGCTACAGGATAAATCAGTTAAACATTCTACCAGTCTGGAAAGCAGGCCACGATTTTCAAACACTAGATACAGATAATCATAAAACAGTGCAGGTTGGAAGGGTCCTCATAAATACTGACATTCCCACCCCAGCTCAAAACGACATAAAATGATTATAATTGTTAAGAGAAACAGGGAAAACATATAATTTAAACTTACACCTTGAAAACACTATGTTCCACTAAATAGAAGGGTAAAATTCGTCTTGCTTATTGAATCAGGAAATAAAACTCATATCTTTATCTCATTAGCTGGTTAACTCTGAGTATAAAAGCAGAGAGTTCACTGTACTCTTCATCTTCAGCAGAGCTAAACAAAGAGAGTGGATCTGACTCTTCCTTGGAGTGCCAGAGCCAGCTAAACAAAGAAAGATAATCTCACTGGAAATTAAGTTCTTGTTGTACTGTTGATATTTGTGTGCTATTCCCATCACAGGCTGCTTTTGATTCCTGAAATAGTATTTATTGACGGTTAACTTAAATTAAAACATTGTAACAATTAATGGATAGTTTATTAATGGATACAAATTCCTCACTGACTGACAATGTTAAAATGCTATATGATTAACAACACTTAAAAGACACTCCAGTCTTAACTGGAGGTTTTGAGGCAGCTAATGCTTCAGTTTTTTCATTATGTTTCTATTAATTAGATTTATGAAACATGGCAAGTGCTAAGACACTGGTTCTCTTGATGGTATCCTTCCAACCTCATTTCACTTAATGAAGAATTGCCTTCTGTTAATTGATAATGTACTTTAAAAGAAGATCAAAATAAATTAAAGTTCCACATTGTTATGCAAAATCTTGAAAGTTCAGGGAAAAAAGAAAAAGGTTTTTTAGAAAAATGTTTTAGATTGTAAACATTTATGGAGCACTATTTGTATTCCTCAGTATAAGGATAATCAGAACACAGAAACTTTCCAGAGATTTGTTTATTGAAAATATCTCCAATTCCAACTGCATGCAACATCAGAGTAAAATTGTAATGTTGACCATTCCTGGTGGCCCAAGCAGTAGTTGAGAAAATAAGACGTGAAAACCCCAACCACCACCAACAAAAAAAACCTCATCCAAGAGCACCTTGAAATTTTAATTGTGTGTTAACAACAGCAGAAATTCAAAGTAGAAAATTTAAAATACATTATTACTCTCTAGCAAATGAACAATTATCACTTACACGATAAACTTTGTAGTTGTAAATTTATACCAAAATTTCGCTTTGAAGAGAACAACATACAAGCAATATTTGCAAGCAAATTAAAATTACTAGAACATGCCATTTTTAGTTTGAAAAGTCTCTAGACGATGTTTGTACATAGAAATGGTTGAAGATTTTTTTGCTATTGTATTTAATGCAGAAGACTAACCAGATCTACTTGTTCATATTCTCGATTTAAACTTTCTTCAAGTGATTACATAGCAGAAGGTCACTTTTACTGTAGCACAGACATACGCATCTCTAGTTGAGGATCACAACTACTTTTTTATCAAGCAGAAGTCTCAAAATACAGTTGATCACTCTAAAGACATTTACATGAAGGAGTACACAAGCCTTTAAGATTTTTATATGAAATGGTTAAATAAATAACCAAATCCAGAGAAACTTGGTCCAGACCAATTTATTATGATGCACTTGCACAATGTCCCTTATCATCAGGAGGTGGTCAAGGTCTACAAAATGTAGTTACCACAAGTGGTCTTTTTACGAAACTGCATTACTGTCTTGTTGCTTGAAGCAGAATGTCTTATCATGCTCAAATTCCTGTATCCAGGAAACAGGAATAAAACTATCTCAAATTACACATACGTTGTGATTACAGAGCACTTTGAGGTCTATAAATCAGAACCATTTTCTACAGAGATTTAGCTAAAGGGTGGTGATGGCGAGGAAACAATGTGAATGTTCAGGCCAGTGAAAATCCACAAGTGTTATAAGAAGGAAATAGTCAGCTTTGGAGAGTTTGCAGCTTTATTTACAGACTGCATGCTACATTCTTAAGTTCTAAGCCCTCCTGCTTGCAGGGTACAATAGCAACAACTACAGATACTGGCTACATTAGAAAGTGGAGTAGAAAGAGATGACAGAGGGAAGCGATCTGTGTTGTGGACCCTATGACCACAATGTACACTTTTCACTGCATCTACTTCTAATCTCGTCAGTAATGAAGTACCACAAAACAGCTACAAAATATGGGGCCATGTGCTTCTAGGGAGCATCTTCCAGTTTCTCCTTCTCTAAAAGGGAATAAGGTTGAAATTGCTCAGCGATGCAAAGCAAAAAGTGACAGTTGTTAAAGACAGACCTGCTTCAAACACACTCCCACAGATATTTTGCAAATAAACGACAGCTGAAATTTCAGAATATATGTAAACCCCTTAAATTTCAGAATGAACTTCCTTAACCCTTATAAAAATGTATAGGTGGGTAAGAATGGTGCCTTCATTGACAGGCTTCTGAATGTCTTTAAACAGAGCTCAAATCTGTGAAAAGTAACATGATGTCTACCTTGAAAAATTTATCTAAAATTAGAGAGAACTGAATTCTGATATTTACTTAAGAAAAAAAAAGTTCCTTCTCTAAGAAGAGATCAAGGGTTACCAACCCATCAGTATACATGTACTTAAATTTAGAAATCTGAGACTGAAATGATGAAACATTGTTTCAACCATCTAACCTGGCTGAAGGTTTGCAGGTTTTCTACTCTATCCCTGAGAAGAATAATATAAAAAGTAAACACTGTCAATTTATTTAATGAATCCTGGAGAAAGATTGAGAAAGATTAAGAAATATTAAGAATTACCTTCCTGTATTGTGCTTCAGCACATTAATAGATGTATCTGTATTTTCACAAAAACTGAACCTGCGAATGTTGCCCAAGATCCAAAATGTCTACAGTAGGAAAATATTTTTTGAAACTATTCTATATAATTTTATGATTTTATTTCCAATGAAAAGTTAAAATCTGCATTAGAATTCAAGACTCAATTAAAAAATTAAGTCCTCTATACAACAGGAAATTCTAATTTACTTTAGCACATACCTTTTGCTTTTTATAAGCTAACATTGAAAGAAGAATGCAGAAACTGAGATGGTATGCTTATTATGCATGTAAGAGGAGTTCAAAGAAGATCCAGGGGAAGACAACCATTTGAAAGCTAAATTCCAAATTCTCCAGAATTCTTAGAAGGAGCAGAATAAGTCATAGAGAATTTCAGGTCATATCTGGTTTCCAGTTCCTGAATAATTCAGTTTTGTCAACAGTAATTTCAGAGGCATTTTCACTTGCTACAATTATGCAGTCTTGCATCTGTTAATTTTGGCAGGTCAATAATTAAAAAAACCTCAAACTCTATCCAACTATGCAAACTTCTTGTTTTCACTGCAATCATACAAAAATATAAAACCTCCTGCACTCTCCTATCAGGTTTTTCACAGTTATTTGTGAAAAATAGGCATTTTCACAAGTGAAACAGTGCCATCTTGTGTATTATGGACTTTTTTCCTTGTCAGAGTAGAAATATTTTTCCCATGGGACATTCGAATATTTTTTATTTTCCCCTGAGAATGATACCGAGTCCCATAGATAAAGTTTGAAATTTACTGATGAAAATAGTTGTTCAAGTTGTTCAGCAAGCCACATTAAAATCATCTCTTCCTTTGAAGCAAGCAAAGTGAAAACCAGTTTTCAAATGAAACACCACAGGGAAGTTCGATTCAGTTCTTGGCAAACACATTTTAATCATGTAATTTCTTAGACTGCAGTCTCCCTGCATAATGGTTTAGATTTGGTTGTAATTAACAGCTTTTAACTTTAATTTATATGGGATGGATCTCCATTTATTTGATGTCCCTGAGTACCTATGTAACTCCTTATCATACAATTTAAAAAGTATTACTGATCATCGTTTAAAGGAAAAATGTAGCCAAAAAAATCCTTTTTTCAGTTTATAGATACTATTCTAAACTCTTATTGTTGTAGACAACTGGAAGTATTAAATTGGTACTATAAAATTCATATATCATATAAAAATGAGCAAGTAATTATTTTAATTAATAGTTCACATTTGCATTCATTTGAATGTCAAAAAAACCTAAACCCCACAAACAAGCCCACAAAGAAAACTGTTTAACAAATACTAATGTGGATTGAGAATAATTAATAGCTCTAGAGCAGCTCTTGATGAGTGCTTTCATAATTTTAAAATTGTGTGGTGACGTGTACTGTCTATAATTTGGGTAATTGTCTTAACAGTTGAAAATTCAATGCTTTTTGTATCCATAAAATTATTAACTCCTGCTGATTAACTCAAACCTTGCTCAGAAAAGCAAGCTGAAGGACACAGTTGTATATAATACAAGAAATTCAACAACAATAATTAAATGAATTTGCTTTTAAAATGGAGCTAAAAATGTCACTTATTTCTATAATTTTGAAATTTCAATATTTCTTAAACTTCTTGTAAGTTGGCACAAATATTAAAAAACTTTCAAAACATAAACAGAGTTTTGTAATCACAGATAAACACACTGCATTATCCAGCTACATACTTCAAATAAAAACAACTATCGTCCAAAAGGAAGATTTCTGGGGAATAAAACACTACTGAAATGGCAAGATTGAATGTCTTGAGCTGATATGTACCCTAAAGGTAATTATGAACTGAAGCATGTTTAGATTAGGAAGTAAAAACTCTGTCTATCACAGGCATAATCTCAGGAGCACTCCATGTCACACTTTTAACTTGCTGTGCTGAAACTGCTGGAAATATAACTCTAGAAAAATTTGTATTCAAAGACCAAATATAATTTTACACATTGCATATCAAGGAGTTGCACTGAGATTAAGGAATAAAGGATATAAACCTTTATGTCTTCTCTGTTTCCCATGCACTACGTAATATACACATTTCCAAACCAATGAAACTAAGGCAATCAAGACTCATTTTCTGCTCACACTTTACTTGCAAATCACAACTCTTAAGGTATTCTAAAATTTTTGTATGAGAAATCTATCATCTCACTAAGGACAATAAGCTCTCAAAAGGTTCAAACTGATATTAACACACTTCAAAATATTAAATATGTCACTCAGACCTTAGAAGCAATCCTGGTGATGGGAGTCCCAAGCCTCGGAACTACAGAAGAGCCCTGACACGGAGATGGGATTTCAAGAATTATATCAACTAATTTAATCTTCTTTGGGCATAGGCTGACAGAAGGCAAAAAGGTTCTGAAGTAGAGTAACACTGAAATGAACAGTAGTTGCAGTTAATGGGGGAGGGTGCTTGCTGTAGGCAAATAAAATTGCTTTGCATGGAGGAGATGATGAAAGCAAGTGTCTCTTGGTGAAAACTTAAGACCCCTGAGCTTAAGTTCACAGTTTTGCTAAATTTCTATCACTACAATTGACATATCTTCTATATATTTCTACATATGTAAATGCATGTACATGTACATGCATACATATACATGTGTCTTCTGTGTATACTTACAACATGTATGCATAATAAGTCATAACATAAAAATGTTACAACTTAGGGACTTTGTTTTCAAGCAGAGGTAATCTGTTTCGGCAGAAGGCCACAGATTTCAGAGTCCAAAGTGGTTTGAACAACTTATTCAGTACTTTACCACATCCCTGTCCTACCTGTGTCTCTATTTTTCAGATGCAGAAATAGGCTTCCAAGTCCGTATAAAGTTTATGCTTTAAAAAGAGGAGGTTTTAAAAGTTGCTTTTCATATGACTAGACCAAATCAAAAAGTGGTCATTATAAAAAAATATCCATTAAAAGAAGGCCAAAGCACACCTATAAGTTTGATTTTGCTTTTAAATCACATTCCAACATTTTCCACAAAGGTAATTTCGTTTTTAAAATGGAAAAATAAATCTTTAGGGATCAAAAGCCAACTAGTTAAACAATACAGATTTTTCTAGCTGTACTACATGTAGTAGAGATCGCTACATGCTAATTTCCTCTAGCTTCTTTACATAGAATAAAAAACCCTCCCTAAACTTTACAGTCAATATTACAGAACCCCTTACTTATGTATATAAGTTCAATATCAAATTGCATTTAAAACACACCATTAAAATATGCTGGTGTAGTTTGCATGCTACTGTTTGGAAGTTGCAGAAATAAGAGTAATTCATTTATCTGCTTATCTGTGATGACTAACTTGATACACAACAGGCATACATTAGAAAGAAAATAGGTGCTACTCCATAATCATATAGTGACTGCAGTCAGATTTCAATCAAGCTCACATGAAAGTGAGAGCTTCATGTTATGATCATAACACACAATGTTTTCTGCATCAGCTAAAAAATAAGATCCCATCGCAGTAATTAGCAGTAGACTATATTTTAAGCTTTAAGAAGCCTGCAAGTGCTACTAGGACCTCAAAACAGGACATTCGCATATTTGCATGGCTCATATTCAACCTGGTGATTGTGTGCTGGGATATTTGCAGTGACAGCCATCCTCTTAAAATAAGTCAGATTTTTAAAATGGATGTACAGGGACTATTAAGAAGCTCAAGAGCTGGTTTTGCCTTTAGAATTGTATTATTTTCTTTCTTGTTTGTGTGTCATGCAGTAAAGACTTCTGACTGTATAAATTAATTTTGCAGTTAGAGGAATTTGTATTTACTTGCATTACCAAGGATGACTTATTAGAAATTCCTAGGTAAATCATTCACATATCAGTCTAATATTCACAAAAAATTAATTTTGTCTAGGGTGTCAAAGTTGGTTACAAAAGAGTTTTCAAAACACTGCTGATTATTTCTTCATTTTTCTTTAGCTTTGTTTTACATCTTTTAAAGCATGATGATGGGCTGTGTAACAAGAAGGATATCTGTCTCTTCTCAAAAGTAACGAGTGATAGGACAAGAGGAAATGGGCTGAGATTGCACCAAGGGTGGTTTAGACTGGACATTAGGAAAAAATTCTTCCCAAAAGGGTTTTCAAGCACTGGAGCAGGCTGCCCAGAGAAGTGGTGGAGTCACTATCCCTGGAAATATTTAAAAGATGTGTAGATGTGGCACCCAGGACCTGGTTTAGTGATGAACTTGGTAGTGCTGGGTTAATGGCTGGGCTTGATCTTTTCCAATCTAAACAATTCCATGATTCTATGATACTAAAGTAAGATTAGGCAAACTGCACTCATAAAAAAATAAAATTGTACTGTCTGAGTTCTATAATTTTATCTATTGTATCTCTTCATGCCATCTCATATATCTTATGTGAAGAGTCAACACAAACTGAAAAAGTGTGGCAATAGAGAAGCAAATGAGGCTACATCAGCTACTGGATTATATTCTTTGTCTTAATTTGAGTGGCAAATTATTGGTAGAATACAATTTAAGTATGAGAACTATCAAGAGAAATTCTTTACTTCCAACTAATTTACTACCTACATACATCCACTGTGTTCATCGCCTTGGGCAGACAGATGCTCTTTCACACATTTTCTAGGTCTAATCTCCAGTAAAAGAAATTTTTTAAAAGTGAGGTTTGGGCAGGGGGTTAGTAGGAGGGAACGGTAAAATAATTTTTCCATGTAATGGAAATGTAGTCTTTTAGTCACAGCAGGTAAGAACTTGGTTTACAAAATAATACTGCAGATATTGTGAAAACAGATTTTGGTGCAGGCTGTCAATGAGCCTCACATTTCAGAGAAATGTGCCACACATTTCAGAGAAAAATGTATAATAACACTGAAAACCACTAGATTTAGAGGAGAAAACTTGTTGCCTGTAATCTCACCTGCCACTAGATAGAGAAGTGGGTCATATCCTAATGTGACTGATTAACAAGCTTCAGCTTTAACTTTTAGGTTTGGTTAATTATTTACTACTAACATTTCTAATTCTATTATTTACCAATGTTGTGCATAAACCAAGTCTTAAAGCTATTTTGAAGCCTGTGAAATGAGGGCAATTCACATACTTGCAATAAGTAATGCACGTCTAAAGAATATGCTTATTCATTTTTTCAGCCTTTTGTCAGATACAATATCTATTGAGAGGACTCCTAAAATTACAATAGACCTGGAATCTTGCTTCTCATATATGTTTCTTGCCCCTCTTATGGATCATAAAGCACCAAGAAAGAATTAAAATCTTGCATGAAAACCTTACATGAACTAAAACTGTTGACTCAGTAACTATTCTGCTGCACCAGATTATATCACTTGGCCCCATTTCATTACCCATCCTTAAAAAGCGTCACCATCTTACATAAAATCAGACCATTACTCCTTTAAATTTAGCTCATCAGAATTAAGGATTTTTTAAATTAATAATAGAATCTGATGAGTTGGAAGGGATCCACAAAGATCATCAAGTCCAACTCCTGGCCCTGCACAAGACACCCCAAAAATCACACCATGTGCATGAGAATATTGTCCAAATACTGCTTGAACTCTGTCAGGCTACGACCACTTCCCTGGGGAACTTGTTCCAGTGCCCAGCCATCACTGGGTGAAAAACTTTCTCCTGATATCTGACCTAAACCTCCTTCAACTCAATTTCATGCTTTTTCCTTGAGTCCTGTCACTGGTCACAAGAGTGAAAAGATCAGTACCTGCCCCTCCACTTCCCATTGTCAGGATGTTGAAGACCACAGTGAGGTCTCCCCTCAGTCTCCTCTTCTCCAGGCTGAACAGACCAAGTGGCCTCAGCCACTCCTTGTATGTCTTCCCCTCCAAGTTCTTCACCATCCTCACTGCCTTCCTTTGGATGCTCCTTAACAGCTTAGTATCATTTTTGTATTTTGTCATCCAAAACTGCACACAGGAGTCAAGGCAAGGCTGCCCCAGTGCAGAGCAGGGGAGAGAGGGACCAGCATTAGGTAGTCCTGTTCTCAGAAATGGTTGCCAATAATCATTGCTATAATACCAGTGGAACAAGAGCTGTCCTTGAGCTGGGAAAAGTTGTACGAATAGTAATAGTTCACCTACAGAGGTACCCAATACAAACAAACAAACAAGCAAGCATTCCAAACAAAACAAAACAAAATTCTAAGAAACCAAACAGAGATGGTGTGGTTTGAATGAAAGTTCAGCCTTCAAATTTGCTGCTCTTTCATTTAATATTTTCCTTCAGGAATAATGATCAAATTATTGTCATAACTCCAGTATAAACCAGTATAAACTTTTTTTTAAACTGAAGTAACATATGTAATAAGATACATGTCCTCACTATGTTACTTATCAATGAAGACTAAGTGTGTGAAAGCCAAGTGAACACGACAAATGAACTTCAAGACTCACTCGAAGAACTATCAGTCATTGTGATTTCTTGAGTGCAAGAGGGAAAGACTGGTAGCACTTGTAGTGCTTTGCTGGTGCAGGGACATGACTGGACCTTTGCAGCCTTCCTAAAGAACACTCACCTCAAGCAGTCCACTATGTTTTGGTGAAGAGGACTACACTGAGTTTATGATATTGGAAAACCCTTCTTATTTCCATTAGCCGTTTTTCCACATATATATCTTTCAAAATGCTGAAGAATATGTATGTGAACCTCATTTTCTCTTTTTATCTGTGTTTTGATAACACAGTTATCAGCCACTGCTATGGTGCATTTGAACTGGCATTTTAAGGAGACTCTAATGAGATGCAATAAAGCGTAGACACTGCAGATGATAAATATAACTGAGCCAGTATTTCCAATTTCCTCATCTACCATTCACTACATATCATGTGCAAAGATGGCACAGCGCTACACACATAAGTGAAATACTTGAGACCAAATTAGTTCTCAGAACAAACACACATACAATTAGAATAAATATGCTGATTATTGGAAGAACATCTGGGAAAAAAAAAAAAGAAATAAAACTCTAGGCAATTAAATATTTCCAATATTCATGGCATAGGAAATAGAAAACATAAGCACTAAGAATAGCACTGCTGTTGACTTGAAATATCTTCAATCCAGACTGGTGGGTTATGTCACTGAATGTAAATAGAGACAGTATATTAGAGTTACTATCATTAACTTTGTATTTCATAAGGAAATTGCTGTTTAGACCTTATAAATAAGATAATGACCTACTTATTTTAGAAACAGGATGAAGAGGGTAGAACCATAGCATTTCTAAATACACTAGTGAACACTATTTTTTTTTGTTTCAAATAAATATAATTGAACTAAACCCAAAGAATTTCTACTCTTGCTCCCTAATCTTTACCTTGCTCAACTATGAAACTTGTCCAGCCTCTCTAATCTCATGAAATTTGTTTCTCTGCAAGTGGAGAATCGAAATTTGATTCTAGGCTCATCACTTATCACAGCATATTTCCTGAAGAACAGTACCAGAAAAGCACCTTCTCAATAGGTATTTTTTTAATAGAAAGACAGAAACGTGAATCACAAAACCTTAAGCAAAGTGTTAAGGGGTAAAAAAAAAAAGTGATTCAACGTTTATATTAGAGTGAAAGAGATTGGAAGCTCCAAAATATAGACTGTATCCAAAGATGTAAAGAGCTAGTTATTCTTCACGGTGATGTATTTAAACTACCCTCCTATTACACAATTTTATTCACTAAAGGAAGGAAAATTAGCACTCTAGCTGATGTTCAAGTGCACCTCTAAAATGCAGCATTATCGTTACATTTTTGTAAAGGTTCCAATGTCTTTCTCTTCTCACTTTATCATCTTCACATAGGATTTTATTTTTGTGTGTTTTAGTGGATAATGTTAATAATACAGTCTTTCAATATACCATAAAATTAGAGTTCTGAAAACATACTGAACAGCTTCAAATGCGCCATAAAACAAATTATCTGTCCAATTGTTCTACTTCCCAAGTAAAAGGGCTTCAACTATCTCACATACTACAGCAACCCCTGTTTTGAAGAACCATTTCTTGGTATTTAGCTTTGTATCTCCTGTTTCTGCAGTGTGCCTCAGTAGTTAGTGACAATTTATCATTCCAGTAGTCCTGCATGTTAGAGTCTTTTATTCAAATGAATGCTTCTTCACAGTCTGTTATCCAAATATAAATGCCTAAAATCGCCCTTATTTATATAATTTCTGCTTATGACAAGGGACTGCTGGCACTGGAAACACATAGTAAGTACAGCTCTAATGAGACATGATAAAACAGGTCCACCCATTCATTAGGATCAATGAAAGTCAATTTTAAAATTCCCCAAAGTCTCCCAGCATTTAACAGAATAAAAAATCCACCACATATAATGAAGACGGCTTCTCCAGAGGATTAAAAAATAAACTCCTCAGACATGTTCTGATGTAACTCATCCTTTAATATACATATATGTTTAGGTGTAATAATCAGAGTATAAGCACACTGACACATTTTATTCACTAAGTTTCTGAATATTTAATGGAATCTTTCATGCCAGTATTTCAGGATTAGTTAAATTTTCCGAACACAGACGTTATCACCATTTGAGCTATGCAGTGTGTCCTAGAGCAGCTGTTCCAACAGGGGCACAATCACACACTGAACTTCTGGTGTTTTGGTATCTCCCTCCCCTTTGTGGGGGAGGTGGATGATCAAGGATGCCCTGAATGACACAAATCAGTAGCTGAATGGAGTCTCAAGTGGTCAATGCACCTAAATACTGGTGAAGAGGGCAGTGAAGAAGACAGAGCCTGGCTCATCTCTGTGATGCCCAGTGACAGGCCAGCAGATAATGGGCACAAATTAAATTACAGTAAAATATATTTAAACCTAAGAAATAACAAAAATTTTCACTATAGAGATTATTAAACACTGTTTTGGAATCCAAAAATATTGATATCCTTAGAGATATTCAGAACCTGAGTAGACAGAGCCCGAGACTAACCTGACTTAGCTGACCCAGTTCTACACTTTCTACTACACTTTTTTCTCCTTCTTATCTTTTCTATGTTTTATTGTGACTCAAGAGATTTGGACACCAGCAAATGTAAACAAAAAAATTCTAGGGAGGGAATTCCTTGCACTATAACAACTCCTGAAGCAGTAGGTTAACATTAGTCAGTGTAGTTACATTACTAAAGGACCTGGTCAAACTAGTGAAACAATATTTTAGCACTTCTACACAAGTTTTCCAGCACTGCTACCACATAATCTTCAGATTGAAGAGCTGTAAATTTAGGCCTTGATGACATAATTCTTTAAAAATATTGTAAGTGCTTGTCAGTTAATATTTGCCTTTAATCTTTCTTTTCTCCTTAATGCAAGAAATTAAATGTCATTGTTTTGAACCTGGGTTATTAAGAAGGCTTATTAAGAAGGCTGTGGCTCAAAGAGAGGTAGTATTTTTTTCCTGAAGACCTTTTTAATTTTCATTATTTTTAGGATTCAATAACTTGTCCCTAATAACGGGGTGTGCCACCTCTGCTCACCACTGCTTTGAAAACTGGCTAATATTTAAAATATGGATTAGTGAAAAACAGCAATGTATCATGTCAAAAGGACGTGTCTGTTGAATGCTGCTGGGATGAGTGCTAGGTCATGTTTTAATTAAATTCCTCATTAATGATCTGAAAAAAAGATCATGCTAATGAGATTCACATATCCAAACTGGAAGGTGCCTTACAGATCAAACAACACAGAAAAGTTTGGAATGTTGGGAAGGAAAACATCTTGTCATCGATTTGGAATATTTTCCATTTTCTGGCAGATATTTAAAAAATCAAGTGCAGAAAGGATGTTAAATGAAATCAAAAATGGTAACTGAAGGGATAGATAATTGAGATGTAAGAAGAGGATAAAAAAGTATCCCAGATTTAGACTGGCATTATTGAACTAGGAAAGTTTATACTAGTCCAAGAGGAATTCTATTACAGATTTTCAACATCCTTTTTCACTTACAGGAGAAACATCAGATATTTAAGAATTAATTCTTTGTCAAAATATGTTTGAATGCCATAATGAGAAAAATGCTATGGGAATAGTAAGAAAATATTTTCACGGGTTAGGTGAAAAACATATTTCGCTCATGCAGATGTATCTAAGTAAATTTTTAAACCAAAACCAAAATATTTTTAACTTTATGATAGAAAACAGAACTTCCATATTTCCTTATTATCATATCATTTTATTACCCAAATATTACTAAAATTTGTGTTGAATTTCAGCTCTACTGAAGTCAAGGGCAAAGCTTGCTGGGCCTTTGATTTTTAAAACTTTCTGAAAATGACAGTTTAGATGAAATGCAAAATTTGGCACTAGAAGTAATAAAAGGCTACCAGTTTTTCTAGAGATACTGAGCAATTATCTTTTAATTTAGTTCACTTTAAGAATTTTCCTTCAAAAAATAAAATTTGAAATGAAGTTCTTGACAGTTTCATAAATATTTGTAATAATATTAACTGTTATACCTAATACAAGAAAATACATTACAAAATGCATGAAAGCTATATGAACTGTATTGATTTATTAAATGCATGTTTTCTTTTGCTATTGGTGTACGCAGGTGATGAAAATGAATTTTGAATTTTCTTGTCATTTACAGTTTAAGCAATATCATTCATGTTACAGGAGTGTGGTTTGTGCTTAATTTACCTTAAGCAGAGGCTAAATTTCCATAACCTTTGCAGTTCTGTTAACACTTTTTCCTACTCAGGAATCTTAATGAATTCCTCTTTCTACCACTGAATTACATGGATCTGCATTTAATTATGAGAGCACTTGCTAAATGAAATAGAGGATAAATGAACTCTCATTTAACCTTAACACCACTTGAAAACCATAGATGTCAAAGATGAATAATAAGTGTTCAAAGCTTAAACCTTCTTCCTCTGGAACTGCTAGAGTCACTCTATCAAGAAGAAATGCAATTAGACTATTAGAATTTGGCAGACTATGCAACTATGACCAAGTTATTTCTTGTTCCGTAGATCGTTGATCATGTAACAAAATGTAAATTATACAAGCAATTGAAAAGTATCACATCAGAGAATTTTCAGATCACCTGAGGAAGACCTTGTGGAAGGATAATTTTAATTTGCTCCATGAAATGGAAGCCTGGACATTATATGTTAATTAGAAAATTCTCCTGCAAGAGAATAACACAGAGTTTTTAAGAAGTGATTTCACTAAGCTGATTTAACCTTCAAAGGCTGTCCTTAGTGCACATGCATTTTCTCTTTCTCTTGCCTTAGCAGTAAATATAGCAAGAGACAAAATATAAGAAATTCCAAGTACTCCACATGAGACAGAATGAAACAATACTGCTGAATACAAGAGTTTTAATTAATTTGATTTGTTTTATCCTCTGTAAGGTATTTATTTAACTCTGTATCACTTTCTGATTGCAATTTATAGGCGTTCCAGTCTTCAAACAAAAAAGGAGTAAGAAAAAAGCAAAGACCAAAACAGGCACTCCTGACTTGTTACACAAAGAAAAAGTCAAATCTCTTTGAATGAAACATCACACTCACTGTCAAATTCTAAAGCCAATGACCTTATAAAGAAAAACTTCCTGAAATACACAAATACTAAAAAAAGGTTTCAGCACAATATATCTGTTGTATTTCTCCAGTAGAAGTTGTTTATACACATAACATTCCATACACTTCTAATTTAATATAAACATATTGCAACATGTTTCCTTCAAATTCTGATCCCTTCTAAAGAAAATACCATTCTGCAGTTTGCAGGGTGGGGAAATGGGATTAGGAAGGACTTTGTGCTGTGCCTGGAATACTACCAAGCCACAGGTTCTCAAACTAAAGGAAAAAAACCCAAAACAACAAAAACAAATGGAGATGTAAATGACCCTCTCTTCTTAACCATCACTCGCTGGAAGGAAACTTACTTATAATATATTGTCACTTTAAAAATGTCGGTTCAATGTTACTTGGAAATAGTAATTTATACATTACTAAAAGATTTCGGGAATGGACAGATATTTTCCCCCTTCGCATGCTTTAACTGCAGTGTTCAGTCAGCTGTCAATTATATATTGTTAAAAACATAAGCTATCTTGGTTACAGAAGGGGTTTAGGTATGTTTCAACAGCAAAGTCATGTGCACATAAATCCTTGAGTGGGTGCTCGCTTGAAAATCTTTACATTCTACCCTCATCTGCACCAGTGACCTTCTGTTTCTCAATTAAATTCTGTATGACTGTTTTTAAAACCCCTACTAATATGTTGCTATTATCCGTGGTTTTTGGTTTATAAACTCACTCCTTTATTTCCTTTGAAAATTAAGACTAGTCAGTCTCCCCAAAAACAATCACTCAACCTTTCCCCCAGAACAGTCACAATTGTAAGATGATGTATAAATCATCTTGGACAATAAATAAAACACATCTGCTTTACCCATTGATAAGTTGCATTAATTTTATTTTTTAATTTACTGTAAACATTCAGAGTAAAAACAATTTTGCATCACATTAGGAGAGATACCTTGAATAATTATGTATTGTGGAACTTGGCAATTCAGATTTGCACTACAGGATCATATCAGCTGCCGATGTTCAGTATAAATCTTTTTAATAGGGATTATACATGTCTACCAATTATTAAGCCCTTCATGCATAATGCATTTCTTTTTCAAATTTGTATGATGTATAAGCCTGCTTTCAAAAAAAAATTACTTTTGTGTAGCCACTTATTTGCTTATATTGAAACATGAGGTCCAGTTGAATTCAATGGGACGAAGAAGAGGGGCTAAAATCTAAAATGCAATTGTCTTCTACTTTCCAGATATCAATAGTTATTTCAGTGGTGCTATATAGCATATTGCAGGGATGCACAAGAACTCTTAATTCAGACGTCTAGAGGAATTTTGGGATCTAAATCATGAAGAACTACAATCCTCCACGTATTCTGATAAAGTTTGACATGAATGAAAATAAAAACCTCCTCACTGCAACTATGTACAAAAAATGTAAAAAACCCTGTTCATTTATAGATCACTGGTTTAATTCAATTAGAAAAAATATTAAAATATTCAGTGAAAATTTTGGCATGTAATTTTTCAACTTAAAATTCTTCATTACATCAAGGAGAAATGAGTTAATCTATAGCCAGTACAGAAATGTAATACAAGCAAAGCCTGAGGGGGGTCACATAATTATCTCAAGATAAACCCTTATATGGAAAAAAAAAAGAAAAATAGAAACCAATATGAAGAAACAGTCGTGACCATTGCAAAATTGTCTGTCAGTCAAGGAGAGTCCAGAAAAACTAAGCATTTCTAAGAACTAAAATTCTGTGCTGAGACTTGCTCTTTGGAGAGCTGTACTGATACTGACCAAAGTCAGCAATGATGAAAAAACATTGGGATCCCTTTAAAAACATTGGGCACTGCTGTAGAAAGTGGGTTAAAAAGTGACAAGCATGTACAGACAAAGACAAACCTATGTGAGACTGCAGCAAACAATTGACTGCCTAATTTATTTCTGAAATGTTGGTACAATTTCTCCTGAATAAAAGGTTTGAAATAGAAGGGTAAAAGCTTGTGTGAGCAGAGCAGCAGATATTTACTGGTAGTTGTCAAAGATCAATAATTTTTTCTCTTAGCTGACACGTGCTTCATGAGTGGAGGAAGGAGAGTGAGCTTCATGAGAAAGAAGAGTGAGAGATCTCCTGTCCACATGTTTTAAAAAATTGGTGAAAAAACGCAAAAGTTTCTTCTTTTAATTTGTTTTGTTTTGTGTTTGGGGGTGGTGAGGTGGTTTTATTCTTGGAATTTATTTTGTTTGCTTGGGTGGTTGTTTTTTTGTTGTTGTTGTTTTTGTTAAAGTGATCCTGCATACTGCTGGAAGCCACAGGAATAGAACTAAGGATGACACCTACCTAGCTCTTCATGTGAATATGTCTTCACAGACAGCATAAAACAGAAATGTCCAAATATTTATATTCATCTCATTCGACTGTATGAAGTATCAAGCTTATCTCTCTTTTATCCATTCAAACTACTGTATGGCTGGAAATTCTGGGCAGCAGCTGTGTTCTCACTCACCATTAAATTTCTGCTCACAATTTTAACTCTGGAAGCAAATGAGATAAAAACCCTGGCTAATGACTAGTAAGATGACCTGTCAAGGGTTGTTAGTATCCACTACTTTCTTTTTAAAATTATGACAGTGATTTCCAGAGACATGTATTGCACAGAAACACAAGCAATTTTAGAAGAAACTATTTTTTGAAGCATGGGTGTTTACTTAAATTAATTTCTGCTTTCTCTCCCTCTACTTGATGAAAACAGCAGATCATGAGATTCGATGCATTCAGATCTATTACTGAGCCACAGACTAACACAGAATTAGGTCTTATTTTAGAGCTGAGCAAAAAAGAAGGAAATTTGGAAAAAAATTATTCTGATGACTTTAGCCTGAACAATCAAAATTATGCAGGTATTTGTTTTAAATCTTTGAGATATGCATAGTATCTAATTTCTTCTTCTTCCCCTGTCAGATCACATGCCAGTAAGCCATTCATCTGGTTCATTACAGCGTCTATATAACTGTGGATTAGAGCTTTCAGACTTGGATTAAGCCTATTCTTAGCGCTTCTAAATCAGTGTGTTTGATTTTCTTTTTGTCAGGAGCAATACTGTAGCAGAACTTCATAGGGCATCCTTACTATTTCCTACATCAAACATATCACTCAGACCTCTCAACAGAAACAACTTCAAAACTAACACAGATGTTAAATGTCAGTGCATTTCATGACACTCAGAAATTACAAATGGCAAATAGGAGATGAAAACCTCTATGCATGCAACAGAATCAAAATGTTATTTACGCAATGTTTCCTAGTTTATTTGAAAGCATATATCTATATCTGTATCTATATCTATATCTATATCTATATCTATATCTATATCTATAACAGTCAATTTTTACTTCTTGTAGATGTATGTCTGAGGAGTCTTGCAGGATACCAAAAGGATAAGCAAATTTTTACACATGGCACACATGAACTAAGTTCTTATAATTGTAATAGAAACCTCTGAGACTCAACTCATGCATAAGTATCATCCATCACAACATTTTACAAATTTTTCTTCTATTCTCACAGCCAGGCATTTATTTTCATACTGCAGCTTGCTGCTACGATCAGGTGTCAGTTCTTACAGCCTTGTGTAACCTTATTCCTTATAGTCCTCTCAACAGTAAAGGTAATCTTATATCAGTCAGCAGTCTCTCTCAAGCAGAAATGTAATGTTGAGAAAAATATACTTCGTTGCTTTTTAATTCTTAACAACAAAATTCCTAAAATCTCAAAAGTCACATTTCAGATATTTCATCCTATAAAATTAAATCAGTGTTGTGCAAATACTATCTCCAAAAAGTAAAAGAAAGTCAAAGAAAGGAAAAGGCTCCCTAGCAACAAAATAATAAAAAGCACTAATGATTGCATCAAGCTCTTTCAGCTGCAACATACAGAACCTCAATTACAATACATTTTATAAGGATGAGTGAAAGGTTCTTCCTGTGTTTTACAGTTTTACACAGAGACATCCTTGTATGTTCAGTTTGAACACAACAAATATTTTTAAATTAAGGACCATTCTAAGCTGTGTCCTTTGCTGCATTTATGAGCTTTCTGTGCATAAATGTATAAGGCAGCCACCTCATTTTTTTCTTTCTCCTGATCTCTTTGAATCACATGCTCTTTGGATCATGCCAGGATCTCTGTCCATTTGACTATGCATTATAAAAGCTGTCTTCTTGCTTAATCTCAAAGAATCTTGCCAGTATTTTGACTTAGTTTTTCTGCCTAAAAATTTTAAATGCATCATCATTTTACTCACAATGGGTCCTGTTCCAGACTAGTTCTAAAATAGTTTCTTTAAATTAGACTCCTTCAGACACATAGATTGCAAGCATGTCTGTGCAGTTTCCTCATGTGCTCTGTGTTCTTCCTTCCCCTCAGTCTCCACTTGGAGATATGTCTATGTGGATGTATTGGTAAATTATTCAGACAGTGTCAAGTCTACAGCTTGTTTAATTAGTTACTTTTCCCAGTCCAGGAAGCAGAATTTTCTATGTGTCAACATCTTAATCTCTATTAGGTAATGTAGTAGAGGGTGATGTCACCTAGGAAGCTAAGTGCTGATATCAATCAGTCCTGTGACCTAATTACCGACCCATTAAAACCGACATAGAATACAGAACATAGAGAGATGCTCTGTGTATAGTATATATTTCCTTTCTGGTTTCCCCTCTTTTGCTTCAAGTTAATTGTGTGCTATCTATAGATGGCTGGAATATTATCTCAAGAGCAGGGACTGATCAGCTTCAGCATTCAAAAAATGATCCATTAAAAATAAATGGAAAAAATTCCCCAGAGTGTGGGCCAAATCTGGACACTGTGATTTTAGAGTATTAGGAAAAATTAAAGCTAGTCCATATTTCTTTTCAGGCAACTTTACAGGTTAATTTAAACACTATTTTGTTTGAACTTGAATGTCTTTCAGAATTAAACTCATTTCACTGTAAGGAACAGAAGGACCAACTACTCTTTTCATTGGAAGAGATATTCTTTCTTAATTCATATTTTGAAAGAGTTATACCACACTATTTAGCTGTTTGATAAGAAAATAGGGTAAGAAACCCCAACCATAACTGTAAGAAGCAAGCATCAAAAACCACAAGCAAATATGTGTTGGGAAAAAAATTATGTTGCTAGCAAACCCATAAAACTAGAACACAGAAATAGTAAACATTTTGGGTAAAATCTGATGTTTGTGGATTTGTATGTCCTAGAATTCAAGTGCTGTTAATGGCATTTGCTAAGCAGCTCCCAAGTGTTCTGAAAGAAAAAAAGAAAACATATCTGTAGTTTTTTTCACTCCCTGCAATTTCATTGGAGCAGCTAAAAACCAATAACTACTTTGAGTTATATAGTTCAAGGGAAAACTGGTAATAGAAGTCTGAATTTAAATGCCTTTTTGGACCTGTTTAAATAAATTTTAAATAAATTCAATAAAAAAAAAATGAAAAAAAATTTCATGAACAAAACCAAAGACTGAAAACACAGATGGCAGATTAGGGGGTGCCAGAAGTAGCCAATTAGAATAAAACTCCTGTATACAAACTGACCCCTGCTGATCAGTTCACACCCAGGGCCTGCTTAGCAGGTGAGGAACAAGCCTGCCTTTCACTCTCAAGCTGCTTCCAGGAGTACAGCTTCTGCAACAGAGCCCAGTCAAAGCAGTGCCCCATTGCCAAGGGCCAGGACAGCACCTGGATCACCACCGGCTGCCCTTGGCAGCTACTTCAGCCCCAGTGAGGTGAGGCTGCACCCTGCTCCCTCGGCGTGAAGATACACCTCTTCTTCACAGGCAGGTTGACTTCCTGGCCTTTCCAGGTTGGAATCTTATGCTAGTTCCATCAACTGAAGTGATAAATACAATTAATTCTTCCCATTCTTCCTGATTCCTCATGCTGTTACATCTCACGTGCAATCCTCACCTGTACTTCTGCTGCTTTAGTCCTAGAGTGGAAGTACCTGCCACTACATTTACAAAGGAAAGCAATCTGATGAGTATTCAATGATTTTCTTTATGACTCCAAAAGGGAGCACACAGGCTACTTGAAGATGAGACTGATTTCAAAAAATACCTAGGTTTTGTATTTTTAAACAAAAATGATTGCACAAAAGAAAACTGCAGACAGGTGCCAAATAAACCAGCTTCTATTTCAGTCTAGTCATAGTAATGACTGACTTTTCACTAACTTTTGAACTAGTGTTTAGAAATTTGCTTCGAAATCCTTCTAATATATTTGGATGAGATGGTTGAATGTCTGCTATTTTCATGATTTTACAAGAACACTTGCATATCATGGTTGTTACACAATCAAATTAATAATATTTTCTGACACACGTCTCAAAATATTTTTTTTTTGTTTTTTCAAGACATATAGTGTGATAAATTTTTGATTAGTTCCTCTGCCTTTTACATTATAATCATTATTATGAAATCTAGTACTTTTAAACCTGAGAATAACATGGATTAGTTTCTACTGATTTGGAAGCCAAAAATGATTTTAAAGAGATACAGAATTTTTTTGCTACAGAATTTCAGTTTTTAAATTACTTTCACAGTGGAAAACCTTGAAAAGCTCATATATTCAAAATTTAATTTGGCAGTTTTTATGTTAACTTCCTGCTTTAAAATGTTTTTCAACTCCATTTCACAAAACACTCAAAACATTCTGCGATATTTCTGAATTTTCAGGGAAGTAAAATACCAATTAGTCTTTCAGTAGGCGAAAATCCAAGGTTGACTTAGAATACATTATCCTAGGCAATTAATTTCTTTGTTTGTATCTTGAAAAATAAGGCCAACATCTAGCAACACTTGCAGGAAGGCTGAGTTCCTTTAGCCTCATCATGAAAACACATTTGTCACAAGGCTGCTCTGAAACTTTCTTTTGCATTTATCGAGTCAGGCTTTCATACAGACATGAAAATATAGGCTCCTCCATCTATAAACTATTTTCATTTAGTAATTTTGATAGGTAAATATATCAAAAAAATACAGTATGCATTCGGTACTTTAGCAAAATTGTACACATATGTTTATAACCATATAAAAAGGCAAAATATGCATAAGTGCACTGGGAAGATCAGGTAACTTCATTCTAAATCAGAGAAGCAAAATTAGGGTTTGGAACAGACAAATCTAAGTTGGACTATTAGGCATGGAGCTACCTAACATATATATATAAGCTACAAACAGAAGTATCACTCATCTGGTAGAGAGCCTCTGTGGCATTTGAAAATTTCGATTTACTTGTTTCATTAGGGTTTATTAAATCAGTAAGGCAGACTCTTTCAAAAGCACCAGCATGAACTTTGTTAGTAGTCCCTTGCACTGCTTGCTCAAGAAGGCCTGTATCACCAGGAGGAGATTTTAAAGTACAACTTCAGATAACCATAAACTCATTTTTTAAACTCTAATATGATGTCTCAGAGAAAGATTTATATATATATACACACACATATGTACACCAATTATTTGCTACAAAAACTACCTCTCCCTTATTTTGATTATTATACGTCAGAAAGGCTCTCAAGTGGGAAAGTCAGAGGCTTCTCTGCCACCAAGGACTATGTTTACCATTCTATAAAGGGTCAGAAATGTTGAACTGCAGATTAAATAATCCACTCAGTTGGTAAATAAATAATCTAATTAAATTAAATTTAATAAATAAATTAAATAAAATAAATAATCTAATTAAATTAAATAATCTACTCAGTTGGTAACCTGTCCATCACATAATAGTCTAAAATGGCAGAAATAGTTTTGAGTAAGATTAAGTAATATGGCACATGTAATGAGAAAGGGCAGACATGTTTTGCTTCTTTTGTTTTTCCTCACAATATACTATTTTTTGTCTGCTGTTTTACAATTACTTCTCTATAGCTGAGAGAAAGTAAAGATTTTTTAAAGGTTTTAAAATTATATAATAACAAACACTGCATGGGAACACTGAGGGATCAGGCTAGACAAAAATACATCAATATCACAAATACGCCTGAAGCTAAAGCACACTGATTAAAAATTATTAAATATTTTACTTGGTGTCTTGTTTCAGCAAGATCCAGTAAAGTGAGATCTATTTTTTTTACACAATTTTCCTCATGACTCAATATAAAAATATTGCTTTACCATGCTTCTGAAAGCTACATGTACTTAACACAGCTATGATCAGCTTCCATCCTTAGACTACAAATCAAATACAATCTGCAAGACAAATTGTGCCCTGAGGAACAAGTATGTGTCTCAATGGGAGTCAGGAAAAGGCCAAGGAGATTTTTCATTTACAAAAAAACATTTTTCCCAGGTGTCACTGACACGTGTAGAGTCTCATCAAATGTTCAACAACAATTTTAAATTCCTTTCTCCAATACAAAATTTAGGTATGCTGACAGATAAAAGAATAATAGGCTAAATATGTGAATATTTGCTGATTTTTCTCTTGTCATATACTACAGTACTTCAAATATTGTTTCTCCAGGGTAAAAGACTGACAATAAAAGAGAGGTATTTGTGGTTACAAATGCTAGGAGGTAAAAAATCTGAATCTATTCACTGTGAATGAAGTTAAACAAAGATAGTGTAGAGAAATCAACTTCTCAATTCCAAAGGCTTCAAACCTGTTATTGAACATCTAAACATCTAAAGCAAAGAAAAGGAAAAGAATCCTAGAGGACAACAGTCTTGAGCAGGTATGTGGTTTTTAAAGAGAGCTGAAATAAATACAGTCTTTGAGGGAGGAGGAAACTGAGTTTGTGTTTGTGTTTTTTGGGGGTTTTTTAGTAGAAAATTATTTTTGGACAAAAATCTGTGCATCACACTATAGGCTTGCAGTACTTAACAACCATGAGATGTTTGTGTCACTAGCCAAACTTCTACATGCTCCTTCTAACAGGTCAAAAGGGAGCAAAATTACTCAAATCTGGTGAGAATGGAGAAGAGACAAGAGTCTATGCTGCTGAAATACACCTCCTGAAAAAAGAAGGAAGCTTCAAGTGAGGATTGAAGTAATAAAAGACAGAGGAACTGCGGTTTTACTGTGAGAAAATGCCTCCTCTAAGAGAAAAAAAAATATCTTTTGAAACTCAATATATTGAATGAAAAACTAAAATTGGAAGGCTTTCCAGGAAAGTTAAACTACACAAGAATATTTTCCAAATGTAATAGAAATAATGCTTTCCAGGCTCCAGTACTTTTTGAATGTATGAAGACTCTAATTTGCTCTGTTTAAGCTCCTGAACATGCTAAGTGATAACTAGACCTAAAATGAAATTAGCATCAGCTCCATTTCCTTAGTTCCCCACAAGCTTTGCTGGTACATTTACAAAAATGGAATCCAATTTACTGAGTTCAAACATTTTGTAACTGAAACACAGTGTTAAATAGGCTATTTTTATACTTGTGAAAAGGCAGTGATGAATTTCTTTAGTTTATCTTCCATTTATCTGTCTACCTACTGATAACTTTCTATAATATCCCTTATGGAGTTATTAACAATTTATTTCTATACATGCTCTTTAACATCTATCTGAAAGAAATGTTTATTGTAGCTATTTAAAACATAGTAATATGTATTGCATATAAAATTTTTTACAGCTTTTTCCTGAACATTCTTATTTGGAAATTTTTATCAGTACCTGCAGCACATAAAGAAAGCAGTAACTGTTAAGTCAGAAAGAATGTAGAACACCTCTAGATTTTTAAATTTGCAGGTGGGTATAATTTTCTAGACAGAAAGATAGTGTTAGATAAAACAGAAGCACATTTAAAACTAATTGTCCATACTTATAAAAAAAAAAAAAATTATTTGCAGTTTCCTTTCAAATGAACTACATCTGAAGATGTGAAATAGTCACTAATGTTCAAAAGCACTCACCATTACTCTCATACATAGCGTCAAGATTAATAAATAATTAACAACATTTCCAAAACAAGCATACCTCAAAGACACCAGTGTCTTAATTCTTCTGGAGAATTACTATCTCAGCTGCCTTTTTGTCTTCTGGTCTTGAATTTGTTTTGTAGCCTAGGAAAAATAAATCTCAGCTTACTTTCAAACTGAAAGCATAAGGCTAGACCCAAGGAAAAAAAGAAACAACACTTAATAGCATTGCAGTTAATTCTGCTGTAATCCTACCTCATTATCTTAAGCAAATAAATCTCTAAAAAGGATTACCTTTTTAAAAGCAAATTAGAAAACTGAATGTCATCTGTGCAGGGAGACATTCTTTTAAAATGCAATCAGCAAGGAAGCTCATAAATAGGCCACTATATAAAAATATTCCTATCAGGCAATCCTTAGCAGATTTTCAACAGATGTGTATGTAACTATGATTTCACAAACTCCTAAAATAAAATGTGTCAACATCGTTTACCACAAACTTTCAAGAGTCTAAAAAAATGTACTCACTTAGATTCTAGTGAAAGAACAACATCATAGAGATATGTTCTTTATGTATCTTCAACTGCAAGTGTTCTTGCCACACCACCCATGTCAAGAATGGTAAATGCAGAGACTGGGAGAATGAAAAATCCTAAACCCACTGTAGGAGAGGGTCAGGTTCAAAACCAAGGAACATCAATGTTCACTAGTCCATGGGACCCAATGAAATTAATTTGCTGGTCCTGAGGGAGCTGGCAGACAAAGCTGCTAAGCCATTATCCATAATTTTTGAAAAAACATGGCAGTCAGATTTGTGCTTACAGCCCAGAAAGCCAATGGAATCCTGGGCTGCATCAAAAAGAGTGTAGCCAGTAGACTGGAGGAAGTGATTCTCACACCCTCCTCCGCTCTTGAGAGATCCCACCTGTAGAACTGCATACAGTTGTGGTGTCCTCAAATTATAACGGACGTGCAACTGTTGGATCAAGTCTAGAGGAGGGCCATCAAGTTGGTAAGAGGACTGGAGAACCTCCCCTAGGAAGCCAGAGTGAGAACGTTGGGGGTGTTCAGCCTGAAGAGCAGAAGGTTATGTGGAAATCTCACAGCAACATTCTAGTATCTTTCCCTACAGGGAAGCTAGAGAGAGACTCTTTGTCAGGAACTACAGTGATGGGACAAGGGGTAATGGGTACAAACTGAAAGAGGTGAAATTTAGGTTAGATATTAGGAAGAAATTCTTTACTGTGAGAGTGGTGAAGCACTGGAACAGGTTGCCCAGGGAGGTTGTGGGTGCCATAACACTGGCAATGCTCAAAGCTATGTTGGACAAGGCCCAGAACAGCCTGCTGTAGTAGGAGTTGTTGGGACTTGATGATCTTTAAAGTCCCTTCCAACCCTTTAACATTCTATGATTCTATGCAAAACATAGCAAGAGTAGCTATTTAATTGTCATACCTCACAATCCTGCACACCATTATAATTTTTTATTTACTGAGGAGAATTTTTAAAAAACCAAAAAACAAGAAGTGGTTTTTATGTTTTTACTTTATTTCAATAAACATGTAAAATTCAGGAAGCATAGCCCCTAGGTGCCTCCTAACACTCATTACACATTTTTAGAAATGCACATGGAGTATATAAGTAGTGAAGAAGCAGCAGACACTATCAAGAGAAATCAAACTACTGAAGTCATTATCATTGTTAGAATGTCTGAAGTTTTCTCAGAAAAATTTTAGCAATTTTAAGCACTTTTTGATATATTTAAGAATTAGAAAGCATGGGTTATCGCACTCCTGAGGAAAAAAATCAATACCATTACAAAAATATTTTCTTCATTGAGAAGAAATCAGTCTGTGATTCTGTGACAACTTTATTACTAACATAAAACAAAGCAACCGACATTAATAAAAAACAGATTGGCATTTGTATTTTTAGCTTCATTTGTATTGAACTTCTCTTTTTCATTTTAAAAGACTCATCTTAATCATCCTGTGAGTTACTCTTTTCTTCAAATTATTTCATTTATCTGTATCAATACAAACAAATTATGTTAAATAAAAACAACAGAGAAGACAGCTTGCTTGAAGGGAATGCATATATAAAAAATCTAAGAGAACTCTGCTTTGGAAGATGATTCTAGTATATGTGGAAGAAACTAATGAAGAAAGTATTTAAATGAATGTAATAAAAGCTACACAAAGCCAAGAAATAAATGAAAAACAACTAAAAAGGGTTCATCAGAGTTTCATTTGTACCCACAAGCCAGCAATGTAGTTAGTCAGAAAGAAGTCAGGAGACTAATTTCTGTCAATAGCTGCTTCTAAGTCTTTTACTTCAGTATTTCTCAAGAACAAAATATATAATCACACACACATGCATTTGAATACATGAAAGCCAATGCATGATACAGAAGGTAAAACAAGGCATCTGGCATTCACAATAATGTTCAAGAAATGGTCTATGTTATGCTATCATTCAAGATTCTCTAAGACCTAGGGAACTATGTACTTCTAATTTGCAAAATTAAGATAATCGCTCTGCTACCATTAAAACAAATCTTGATTTATAATTATTTCTATGTCAGAGTGGCCATGATTTGAGGGCTTTTTTTTACTTTTTCTATGGTAATATAATGGAGTTTCATTCAATTTTTCCTATTTCTCCTTTTGATAACAATTTTCAAGACTTGCAAGTTTCAAGATTAACTGATGTCTCTTCATCCAAAGTCTATTTTCATCTGAGTGCTAGAACATTTTTGTGGTACATTGAAAGCAAGATAATGGAGTGACAGTGGTAAAAATAACTCTTCCTTGAAAGAAGTATCTTTTAATCAACATTTAGGTGAAAAGTGACAACAAAGCAGATTTCTTCATACTTACATCTTTCTTTTTATTTTTTAAATACTAAAAGGATTCAAAAGAGTTGTTTCATGGAACAAGAGCATACATTTAAAAGTAGTTTCTAATCTCATAGAAATCCTTACATCTTGTATTGTTACACTAGTTAGAGCCTTTTCATCAGATTTATTGGTTTTATGGTGTTTGCTGAGACTTGAGAAAATGCCCAGTTCTTTTGATTTGTTAATTTACTTTTCCTATTTTATTTTCTCCTGACTTTGGTTGGTTGTTGTTTGTCTATTTGGGTATTTTAAGGGCTCCCACTAAGTCACCATCTTTGTGTTCATGTATGTGTTGGTTTTGCACTGACTGGCTTTTGGTAGTGGGGGGGCCACAGAGGCGGCTCCTGTGGGAAGCTGCTGGAAGCTTCCACCATGTCCAGCAGAGCCAATGGCTGATGGCTCTGAAGATGGACATGCTGCTGGCCAAAGCTGGGCCAAGGAGAGAGGCTGGTAATGCCTCTGTGATTAAATATTTAGGACGAAAATCAAAACAAAGTGCACACAGGTTTTTTTCTGCTAGTCAGAGAAGAGAAGGAGGTGAGAACATGTGAGGGAAAACAACATGGCGACACCAAGGTCAGTGGAGAAGGAGGGGGAGGAGGGGCTCCAGGTGCTGGAGCCGAGATTCCTCTGCAGGCCGTGGTGCAGACCATGGTGAAGCAGCTGTGCCCCTGCAGCCCATGGGGATCCACGGGGAATGCAGAGATCCACCCACAGCCCGCGGGGGAAGTGCCCATGCCGGAGCGGGTGGATGCCTGGAGGAGGCTGGGATCCAGTGGGAGACCCGGAGCAGAGAGGGAGCTCCTGCTTCCAGGCTGGAGCAGCCTGTCCTTGGAGGACTGCACCCCGTACAAGAGTAACTCACATGGCAGCAGTTTTGGGAGGATTGCTGCTCCCAAGATTTGGAACCATGCCAGAGAAGTTCATGGAGAACTGTCTCCTGTGAGAGGGACCCCACAGTCTCACAGGGGAAGGACTCCCCTCCCTGAGCAGTGGAAGAAAACCTCAGGTGACAAACAGACCAAAATCCCCACTCCCTGTCTTCCTGCACTGTCAGTGGGAAGGAGGGAGGGTTTCGGGAAAAAAGATGGTTTTTAAGGGCTCATTTTACTTCTCGTCATCTTCCTCTGATTCTGTTAGTAATAAATTCACTTTCTACCTTTAAGTTGAGCCTGTTTTGCATTTGAAGTCTTTTCTCCTGGTCCTTATCTCAACTCATGAACGTTTCATAAATTTTTTTTTCTCTCCTCTGTCCCACTTTGGCAGGGGAGGGTGAGCGAGCAGCTTTCATGGGTGCCTGGCATTTGGCCAGTGTCAAACAACAAGAGTGTATTTGTTCAAAACTTTGAAAGGTGATGTTTTCTACTCTGTTGTGCTTTCAGAGACACAACTTCAGTACCACATGCATCTGTATTAGCCAAACATTTAAAGAAAAATATTAAGTAATTATTCTTAATTATATTAGATTGAAGGAAACCCTTGGATTTAATCTAGTCCTGCTTGACATTTGAAGATCTATATTTACTGTCAGAAAGGTTTTGCCCTTGCAAACTGACAGCTCTCGGTTTCCTTTCTCCTGCCATTTTATTGCTGTAGTGCACAAGTGCATGCATGGTTGAAATAAAGAATCACTGATCAATTTGTACCCTAATATTCAGAGAACTTGCATTTTAGTGATATCTAGAGCCCCAGCTCCCCTAAGGGAAATTTCTGCCAAATATATATACTAAGTAAAACGATTTACAAAACAAAAACAAAAACATAAACACAAAACCAACCAAACAAACAAACAAAAAAAAACCCCAAACCAAACCAACAACAAAAAAAACCCCACAGAACTGGGTCAGTTATGTTGGGTTATGAAGTACAGACACATAATTTCATGTGTCGTTGTGGTACTATGTTCTTGGAAATCATCATTTAGAGGTTTCAGTAAAAAGAAAAATGAAAATACTTTATTTTATGAGTTCTCCAATGTCTTGTATCATGTGAAATGTCAAATTATGGCTTCAAAGTTTGAAAAAATACTATGAGTAAAAACAGACTGATTAAATTCATAATGAATTTATGTCTACAAAACAAAAAATAAAACCCTCTGAACAACAAAACAGCCAGAAGATAACAATGTAAATCAGACTACGGGAGTACAGTTAACTATTTTTTTATTATCTTGATTTTGTGAGATCTTACTAGCCTCACTAGCTATTAGTGCCATCTACCCTTTCATTAAAGCTCAGTTTGTTTAAGCATTGTGAATGTGGACTATTGGCTACTATTTGTTTGTGTTGCGGTACACAGATGAAAAGGATATCCGCAAGCTAACAAAAACTAGAAAAGACAGCTTTAAAACCTGAGTTTGCTCTTGGTGCTCCTAAAGAGATCAAAACTCATAAATATCTTGGCATATTTTTACTTACAGAAAAAAGCAGGTAACAGAGACAACAACTAAAGCCTTCAGCTTACATCTCAAGTCTTCAGCTACTGCTTACCTATAATCTAAAATCAATAATCAATTACTTGTTCTCAAACAATTCAAGATAGAACTAAAACCGCAACAAAATTCACTTCCTGGAGGCAAGAAGCTAAATAATTTTGCTCCCAAATACTTGGTTCATTACCACCTGGCAAGAGAAAGAGAAGAAGAGCTGAAGCACCAACACAGAAGAATTGTGTTTCTGAGGTGGCATTGGCATCACTTAGATGTCTATATAACAAAAAAAAACTAAACTAACCAAAAAAAGGCAAACATCTTAAAGACAAAATAGTCTGATGTCATTAAACAGAAGACAAAATAATAAGAAGGAATGAAAATCCATTCAAATTCCTGTTGATCAATGACATGTTCTAACCAAGACAATGGCAGGTAGAGATGTTTGGCACACTTAATCAGTCTAAATGCATTTCCAAGATAATCTCCTGAACTATAGCCTATGTTCAAAACAGTATGCTCACAGATCTGTAGAGGATTTTAAGCCAAAGTGGTGTGAAATATACAATGATTGACTATATTTTTTTTTTTCTTAGTTTCTGACATAATTTTCCCTTTACATCTGTTAAATAGATAGATTTCTAGTTGAACTGTTTAATTCTTTTATTAATGCCAGAGAGAGCAAAGTTCATATTAAAATATTCCATGTGAAAACAAGGATCAAGGTTCTTCATATCTATATTTTAACTGCTATCAGCATAATTTTTCCTTCTCTTATTTTTCTTTGTAAGTTGCTTTTCATTAAACACAGCGCTGAATTAGACACAAATGTATGTGAGGCAACTTAAAATCCTTCATTTTCCAAAGTTCGAGGAGGCTGCAAGTGACTCTTTCCATTTGTTTCCACTTAGAGCAAAGAGTATCTTAATGTTGATAGAAGAACTTAAAGAATATCTCAATTTGCACTCTAGAAGTATATTTTCAGCCAACCTAATTAACACTCTTTTACACTCAAATGCACAACAAAGTGCCAGATACTCAAGACCCTGAACAGTGATGCCTTCTGAACTTCACTTTGCTTGCCACTTTTCAGCTGATACATTAAATTAAATTCCCACTTTAATGACACCATGGTACTACAAGAAACGTCTAAACATACCTAGGGTAAAAACTTGTGAGATTTTAAACTTGACTTTATTTCAGTAATTTACAATTGACAATAAAAGAACTAATGAACACATTTAGGAAAAAACCACGATAGAATATTTTAGTTGGAGGGGACAAGCGATGATCAAGTCTAGCTACTTGACCACTTCATAGCTGACCAAATGCTAAAGCATATTAACAAGGGCATTGCCCAAATCCTGCTTCAACATTGACAGTTTTGGGGCATCAACCACTTCTCTAGGAAGCCTGTTCCTGTGGTTGACCACCATCTAAGTAAAGAAATGCTCCCCAATGTCCAGAGTAAACCTCCCCTGACAATCATTCCCAGGAGTCGCAGGGAGAAGAGATCAGAACCTCCCTCTTCTATTTCCCGCCTCAGGAAGCTGAAAAGAGCCACTCACCCTTCTTTTCTCCAAACTGGACAAGCCCAAAGTCCTCACCAGTCCCTTCCTTGTCAGGTATTCCTTCTATCCCTTTCACCAGTGTTTTTGCACTCTTCTGAATGCATCCAAGACCCTTCAAAACTTCCTTAAATTGTGGGGACCAGAAATGTACGTGTTACTCAAGGTGAGTCTGCACCAATGCTAAATACAGTGAGCTAATCACCGCTTTTGATCTAAGAACACATTTGCAATTATTTCTTACAATTTTAGTCCCACAGATCACAAGTAACTATAAAACATAGGCTTACTTAATACTTATCTTTCCTGATGAAAGGTATGTCTCTTGTCTGCAAGCTAAATAACCTATAATGTGTTTTTTAATTTCCCTTTTATTTTAGAAAATTTTATTAAATAGAAATTATAAACAGCATAATATTTCTATAATAAATAGAAAATTTATTTCTATTTATAAAATACTATTTAGATTTTATTATTAAGGACATAAATTTAATAGGGAAAATCCCACCTGCCTATCATTTGATATTTATAAGGCATTAACATCTGTATGGGCATGGAAGCCTTTGAGATGGAGAACTGACATTAAATCTATTTCATGATTGAAAAGAAATGCAGCATTCAGAATTTTTACTTGTAACTATTAATGAATCGTTAAACATTTAGCAGATTTCTCTTCACTAAGAAAAACAAATGAAGCAAAGAAGTACTCTTGTTTTACCATATCTAATCTTTGTATTTACTTCTGAAAAGGCATTCTTAAAATTTTTTTCTCATACGTTTGCTTCTGTAAAGAGCCATAGAAATACTCATAAAATATGGAAATTAACTCTACCACTACACTAATTAAGTTTAACTATGTAAGATCAGGGCCAAAATGTTGGTGGACATAAATGCAACTATATCACTGAAGTGAATATTTAAATGTAAGAGGTTCTTGTACAGAGAAGTTCAAGAGAAAAGCTGTGTGGAAGTCAAGTGGATCAACAAAATAAAAACACTTAGAGTAGAAATTAAACCCTGAAAGTATTAAAAATAATTTTTTTTATGTATTAAGTTTGAGGCCCTACAGCCTTACATACATACTGATTCACAGAAATTAGTTAGAAAAGTGCTACACTACTGGGATGTTCTTTTCAGCTAAACTGTTAGAACCCAGATCTTTTTTTGTCAGGAACATAGCCTTGCTTTCTTCCAATTTTTGATGTAATTATTTCTCTTTATATTGGATTAATTTATGATCTGAATTATTTGGAACCAGTGGACCATCAGAAAATCTTCCTTGACTAAACAGCAATGCAGCTATGCAGTGAAAGGAGAACAAATTGTAGCCAGATTTCTGTCTCTGTCACCACTGTGGAGAGGGAAGCAGTATAGATTTTTCTGTTTTGTTCCCATACACAGGCTCGAGTTTATATTCAGAGGTGTGCAAAGGAGAAAGGAATTGAAGGGTGAAGGAAGCAAACATAAATGAGTGGTTGAGTCACCATCTCTGGAGATATTTAAAAGATGTGTAGATATGATGCTCAGGGACATGGTTTAGCGGTGCATTTGACGCTCCTGGGTTAATGGTTATACTTGATGATCTTCAAGATCTTTTCCACCCTAAATGATTCTCTTACTCCATGAAAATAGGAACTAAACATGATTGTTATATTGTTTTCCCTTCTAAACAAACATCTTAAATTTTTAGCGCTTAGTAGCATTTTACTGTTTATGCATTAATTCTAAACATTGAATTTTAAATGTCACCTATAGATTTAAATGCATCTATATTTTACTTTTTTCATCATTACTATGATTTCAAGACCTGAATAAAATATGCTAAATCCCATTTTCACTTAAACACTTTGCTTAAAAGAAATTAGCCACCAAAGTCCATACTATCAAAAACAATTCCTCATGGTCTATCCAAACATCCCCTGGAAGTGAAAAACTGGAAGTGTAATATGGCATAGGCAACAGTGTTCAAGTGTCTGTAAAGATGACAAAATTTACTAGAACAGTCATTTGCACTAGTACTTACTCATACACGTAAACTGAAAAACAGTATTTAGAGATAACATTAGAATTCCATTGGAAAAGTGACCCTTCAGCTACTAAAGCATTACATCGTATTTACAAGGAAGACATACTAAATTAGTTATCTAAATCTCTGGCTGAAGTAGATCATAGCTGTGTCTTACCAATTAACCTTTCAATGCACAAAACCCCAAATGGTTTCTAGCGATTTTGTTTCCAACTCATTGTAAATGGAAAATGTTCTCATACATGCAGTACAACTCAACTACTGATCTCAATTCATGAAAAAAAAGTTCTTCACTTAATGAGATGGAAAAGAGAAAAAAGAAAACATATTTTGCCATTTTAAATAGAATTTCACTCACACAGGTATAGATAACTACCATCAATTTTTAGGTACCTTAAGTCTTTAATAACAAAGTCAGATAAAAGTAAAAGCATTCAATACTGTTATTATCAGAACATTAAACAGCTTCCCCCAAAAAATTTGATCAAATTCCGTGGAGCTTATGTACGCAAAGTTACATTTTCTCAAATGTACAAACAAATGTACTCTGTTGTTAAAATTGAAGATTACTCTAACCATTACTGCTCTAAATTCAGTCTAAGACTTCTGTCTGCAGTGACGTTTTAATTTATAGTAACAAAAGGACACGATTAAATATCTAGCATGAACAGATAAAAGGCAAATTCACAAGAAAGTGGAATACAATTGTATTAAGCAGAAACACGACAAAATAGACAACAGAGGAACTGCATTAGATTCACCAAAACAACATCATAATTTTTCTTCAGAGAATGGTAGTGAAAGCAAAAATTGGTATGAGCTTATTTTCCTGTCAAACAATCAAGAGTGATAGCATATAGTTTCTCTTGGATATATAGAGGCAAAAGCTCTTCTGTCCTTCAGACTGCTTGAAGTCTGATAATGTTTGTTGCATAGAAGCAAACATCCCAAGATAAAGGAAGCAAACACTTTTCTTAAGCCATGACTTAGAAGATAATTTCTGAGCTCACAGAAGGTCTCACAGCATATTTTAAATTGCACACTGACATACATCTCATCTTCATAAAGTGTAATTTGGTCTCAGTCTGCTCAGTGAGGTTAAAAAACAATTTTTGATTTCCCACAAATTGACTTTATGTTGAAAACAATCTGTGACTTGAAGGAAAGGAAACAGCTTTGAACTTTGACCTTGAAACAGCTGAAGGCTTTATTTAGTGTATGGTGCTGACTGCAGTTGTCTGTATCAGGAGAGCAGAGCAGCCTGTGCCTGTCTTAGGAGCAAAAGGAAAGAGATTCAAATACAACAGTCCCTGTACTAGGAGAACATTAAAAAAATGTTTTGTTTTCCTCAGGCAAGTTCTTCAAATTTCAAAAATGCAGTAAGTAAAACTGTAAAGAAAAATTTAAGACTTCTCTGTCAACTGAAATGAAGTTTTGAGGTGAGTTTTGGCAGATTTTGCTTCAGTTTTCTAACCTATCAAATGTGAATAGCAATTTCTTTTCCCCTTGTCTTTTATTCCCTTTTTTTGGCTCATGAGGTGGTCAGACTCTTGCTGGTGCTTGCATAGGGTGATACTAAAGAACTATCCTTGGAATTTCAGCAATACAATCAGAAACATGTAACAAACAAAAGATGACTGCCTATTGTGACAGGTAAAAAGACTGTACTCAAGGCTGAAATATTTATTAAGTCAAATTTGAAAATTGATTAAAAATAATATTCTCCTTCAATCTGACATATTCATAGAAGAAAGAAACTGCATGCCTGAGGCGAGACATTGTTGCATTAGAGACATCACATAATGCCTATAAATGTGATAAAGAGAGTCAGAAGCAGTGAGATTCTTGTATTATATAATAAGCATGCCATCCTGCCCGTATTGGGAAGTACTCTTATTTGAAAGAAATTCAGGTGAAAGACAAAATTTCCTGTAAGAAAGTACAATTTCACTTGCTTCACTTATTTTGCTTGGAATTTTCTCTGCTTTACAGCAAACGAGATGCACACTATTCAGAAAATTTGAATGGTCTTGGATGGCTTCTGATTTCTGAAGTTTACAAATGCCTCCTTCAATAAACCTGGAACATAGTACTCACGGAAGAAAACAGACATCTGGGAAGAAAGATTTCTCCACTTTCTGCTAATATTATTGAACAAATGTACACTGTTATTTCTCCAGCTGACCAAGGAAATGTAAAAGATACTGAGACTCTACATGTTCTAGGCTGTCTTTTCTCTTTTTAGTCAGAGACAGCATACATAAGCACCTGCACACACAAAATCAGACTTTGTTCTGAGTTCTTTTCAATAAAATTACATTGATTGTCAAGAAAGCACTCTCAACACCACTATGGACATTTTAGAACAAAGTCAGAAATATTAAAAAAAAAAATTAAATTTTAGGAGGCTACTCGTTTTATGCCAACAGAATAAGATGTGTCTATATACATAAATGATTAAAACAAAGTCATTTAAATCAATGTAAATTAAAAAATAAAAGAAAAACCCCCAAACTTAATGAAATATTTTTTAAGAGAAAAAAATCTTATTCATCTTTAAGACAGTTTTGTATTTACTCCTAAAGAAACATTCCATTATCCTATACTTCTGTGACCAGTGGAATCTTCCGTGTGTTCCTTTCCCCCCAGATAGGCTTTATCTGTTAGTTCTGCATCCTTTCCTCTGCTGGCTTTGTATTGCTTTATATCTATCTGTGTAGAGTTCTTTATATTGATCTGTTTATTTGGGCTGTCCAACTCTGTTGTGCAGGTAATTTATCTGTAACCACACTCCTAAAGCATCCCAGGGCACCATCAGCCTTCTTTGTGTTTCACTTTGTGTCCACCAGGTCCCATAGTTCCTTTCTTTCCAAGCTGCTGTCCAGCTAACCAGCCCCCTCACATATACTGCCTCGCTACACTGCCTTGGTTTCTTCCTCCCCCTGTGCATCTCCTCACATTTACCCTCGTTGAACTTCATGAGGTTCCTGTCAGGCCATTTCTCCAGCCTGTCCAGGTTCCTCTGGATGTCATCACAACCTCTGGTCATACACTCCTCCCTGTGTTGTGACATCAACAAACCAGCTGAGGTTGCACTCTGCTCAGTCATCCAGATCATTAATGAAGATGGTAAGAAGGGCTGAACCCCATGTTGACCTCTGGGGTACACTGCCAGCTACTGACCCCCAGCTAGACTTAATACCACTGGCCACTACAGTCTGGGCCTTTAGACAGTTTACGGTTCACCTCAATGTCTGTTCATCCAATCCATCCTTTGTCAGCTTCTCTATGAGGTTCTCAGAGGAAAGAGCATCAAAAAACTTGTTGACACCTAGGTAGCCTTACTGACCACCCATTGCTCTACACTCATCTACCAAGACTGTCATTACCTCATGTGAGGCTGTCAGTTTGGTCAAACATAACCTCCCATCACAGCCCATGGACTCATGCATGTCCAGTTTGCCTAAATATTCCCTGACCTGAACCTCTTCCACCATGAGTACATTTTCCTTGCACCAGGCTTTTCCCTGCCTTCAGTAATTATGATTTCTGAAGAATGGTTTTGCCAGTTAAAACTAAAAGGATTTCAGAACCTCAGCCTTTTCCACGTCCTGTGTCACCAGGTTCCCTACTTCATTCAGCAGTGAGCCTACATTTTCCCTATTCTTCTTTTTATCACCTATGTACACCTAGAAATCCTTCTCATTGTCTTTTGATATCCTGGACCAGATTCTGTTCAATCCGGGTTCAGTCTGTCCCCCCAACAGCATCTCTGCAGGCTCAAATGCTGCCTCTATACTCCTCCCACATAATCTGTCCCTGCTTCCACCTTCTGTATGCTTCTTTTTTGTGTTTGAGTTTGCTCAGGAGATCCTAGCTCATCTATGAACTGTTCCTGATATTTTTGGCTGACTTTCTGATGTAGGTCTGGACTAAGAACAATAAAATCTGAAACAGATAGAGTATTTATCAAATGGTCTACTCAGCAATGCAACCCATGGGAGACAAATTCTCTAAACTATGCATACAAAGAGGCTTTTAATAATATTTAAGTAAAACATGCAGGAAATCAACACAGGCAAAAGGAAGACTCTATATGGGTAGTACCATCCTCATTTTATTCTAAAATCACTGTCAGAGCAAAAAAGAAAGGAGTGCACATGCTGAAGAGATTAGGGAAATTTAATGTATCTGTGAAATACTGTTGAAGTGTTACTTCTTGTGTCTTCCAAAAGCCTTTATCATGGTATTTCTGGGAGTCACTTTTTTCCTGAAAATTGTTAAAAAGATGTCTCCAAGGACTGGTAGGGTACAACATGTAAAGCTTCAACAACTGCTGTACCGCCCTTCTACCCAAACAGCTAACAGCTTTCAAAAAGTGCATATGGGAAAAAGCTCTCTCTTTATTAGTAATTCACCTTTGCTTAAGTGCATAACTTACTGCTTTTCAGACTGCAGATAGTTAGTTCAATTCCCAATAAAGTGAGACTTTATGTACATTCAAGAAGTACTTAAACTAAAGCAACTGATTTAATGCTGCTGTCTGAATCATTAGTGTGCTAGCAGGGGACTCCCAAACCACTAGTTCAAGAACTGCTACTCAGTCATTAAGGAATTTTTCGAAGTGCTGTACCAGCACTCGGGGAACTTCAAAGCATAAAGAACTTTTTCTGTACCCAGGAAGCTACTGACACTTCTCAATTACTGTGACGTTTTACACATATTTTGCAAAAATGAAACAACTGCACAGTGTAAGGAAGAAATAAACCACCAAGCCTTCAGCACTCATTGGGTATTTTTAATTACACATTAAGTTTTGCAACAATTGAAGTTACCCAGATTATTATTCAGTTGTGAGCCGATTTTGTGACCCCCTCCTCAATATATGCAATAGAGGAGTAGAGCAGTGGATTATCACCTCAGCCAGGGTATTAAGTCTGATTTGTGAAGGATATGTATACAAGAGGGGCACGGAATACAGCCAGTGGCTGTCTTTTGACAGAAAGACCTTTTTTTTCTTTTACTATATCCTCTCTTGAAATCACATGACAAACATAAACAAGCCAAACAAACTGTTTTCTGTTTACTGTTCACATCCATACACATTTTATAGCATATACTCCCACACTACATAGACAGCATGCTGACAATTTTGAGTGAAACCGTTGTGCTCTTAGCATTCTTTCATTTCTGTAGGTAACATGGGTTTAGCAGCACCTTTACTAAAAATCTTATGTGAAATAGAAATTATATAAACTCGGGAAAAAGCATGGCAAAAAAAATTTCATCACCACCACCTGCTGCATTGAACTCTCCCATTTAAAAAATATGATGTCTTCAAAGAGATATTTAAATTAATATTTAGGTTAGCTAAATATTACACCTTCTCTGTCTAGTTCCAAATTCGTTTGCCATTGTTGACATACAAAATGCCATTTTTGCATAGTCTCCCTAAAATCCTTGTGCACTCTGGAATCTGGTCTTATCTTCTCTGAAATAAGAGTATACCACTTCCAAGCAAAATAATTCCAAATAATTCTGCAGGTATGATAACCGTAAAGAGAGAACATATTTAGTTATCTTTTTTTAATTAGCAGTCCGAGTTGTTGTAAGAACTGCTGTTTAGGATATCTCCTGTCTTTCTACTGTTGTGCTTCTGGAATACCACTAGCAAGTAGGAAAAATTAGGTTAGTTATTAAGAACAATGTTCTTGCTGAAGTACTTCTTCATTTTCTATGGAAGAGTACAAAAATTACAGGCCAAGAACTCGCTACTCTTCTGCTGTTTTATTTTTTATAATGAAGTAAGAACTTATTGGGAAAAATACAGCAATACAATGTAACTTTCATCTGCATGGTAAAGGGGCTGCTTTTCATCTTAAGGACTGCAAAGATAGTGAACACCATATGAAAACCAGTAATATAGGTCCTTCTCTTACCCCATGACACTGAAAACTATCAAAAAATAAAATTTTGACTGGAGAATGTAAACAAAAAGTACATGAGAACTCCAAAAATATTGAGCATCTTTTAAAAAAGCACGATCAAAGCCTAGAATCATTCTGGTTTTTTTAAGGACGTAGAACTCCTAGGCTACATTACAGTACCCCCTGTGAGTTCACATAACTCAGCACCATAAAGACGTGTTAGAGTCAATGTCTCAAAGTTCTCACTGGTACTGAAACAATGGAAAATATCTACAAATCTTAACAAAAAATAAATTTGAGTGATTTTTTCTGGTTCCTCTAGTGATTAATTTTCCTGCCGTTGTAGCCCCCACATTTTGTACTATGTTCATCTTAGTAAGGCACTGCTTAAATACAATCTTATTAAATACCTGAATTTACTCATAACCTTGTTATAATTATTAGCACATTCAAAGAGATTGGAAAATAGAATCTGCTAAGGGTTATGTTTACACACACACTTTCTGTCTCCCTGAAGGAACTGAATAGATTGAAGATGGATTAATCCGACAAATTTAGACCTTTAAAGTGTCTCAAGCAGCTAGTCATTTAGACCCTCTTTAGGATCAGCAGAGGGAAACAGACATCTGTAACAGGTCAGACAAATTGCTTACATCTTTCCATCAAATATAAATGCTACAGCCAGCCTCTCCAGCAAAAATTATTTTTTAGGTAAACATTCTGTTCCTCATAACAGGACCCTGAGCACCTTTTTGACTTGTGAAGCCTAAGTTCTAGCTCTGCCACCCAGGAGCTTCAGATCATTATTACCCCTACAGTTCTGGTATTCTGTAGTGCCTCATAACAGATGAAAAGGTTCCAGAACCGAAAAGCTGAGGCATATTCTTTCGAATGTGTTTTACTGCAGCTGAAGTCAGTCTTGGAAGGCAAACCATATATAGACAAATTCCTCCCCCAATATTACAAAACTTTCCCTGCCTCCAAATGACACATATTTCTAGAGGTGTTCCTTAGGTACTGATCCCCTCTTCTTTAATTTTTGTCTCCCTAGAATTATATTCTGTTATGTATATTTTAGGGTTTTTTACAAAATACATTTCATTCTAAAAAGTTTGCATGCATACTTAAAAGGTCCTTCGGAAGAAAATGTAGGTCACCTGCCCATTATTTAAGATGGAAATAAAAATTTGCTATAGCATGCCAATTCTGTAGGCCTGTTTTCTTTAAAATTACATGGTGTGTCCTGTAAAGGCTTTTTGATACCTGTACCTTAGCAGTCATCACTAAAAACACAGCATGAACAAGTTGTTTCAGAAAGAAAAACATCTAAATTATTCTTCCTCCAGATTTGTGTTTGTTCTTATTTTTATGGCAACGATATCAGCTCCCCAACATCCCTACCACATCCCTTCTAAACAAAAGACTGCACATGCTGTGCCTGCAGCTATTTGTGCACTGAAAGGGTAGTTAGAAAAACTATGGTGACTGGTTGATTAGCTGCTACAAATACAATGTGTGATGCTAAGGTCCTGTCCTGTCTGTCCTCTCCTCAAGGGAACAGCAAAGCTGCTCCCACATTCAACCCATTAACCGGTTTCCCCACAAACCACGTACAAACAAAATGACCCGTGAGGCATCTTCCTTACTTTCACCTTCACTACATACTGTCAAATCAATTCAGGAGGGACCAGCAAATAAGAGCAGGCAGCCTTGCTAAACCACATTTAGAAAGGAAAACAGGCCGAGAGCAACCTAAGCATGCAGTGAAAATGTAGATGATGAATTCATTTTATATAGAAGTAGTAAAATAGTCGTTACAAATTGTAGGACAATACGCACTGATGGAGTATAATCACTATGCAGATTCTGTTCTGCCACTCTGCCAAGATGGTGTTGATTGACTGAGCCCGGTACAGCACTGTGCATGAGAACTAGTTACAAAATTGTTCTTCACACTATGCTTGCCATATGTGCATGCCTTTCGCTTAAATAAGCTATATGAGGTGTCAGTACAATTTTAGCACACTTGAAAACAGAATGCAAATTCAAAGCCTACGATTGCTTCCATATGACCATATGGTCATAACCATAGAATATATAAGGGGTGAATGCAATAGGTAGTTCAAAATTTTTCCCAGAATTCTAAAATTAATTTTAAAAATAAACTTAATAATTTCTTGCTTGAATTTGAATCATTCAGTATCTTTTTAATGAAATGGCACATGTGTAACATAATAAATCAATACAGTGTCTTAAGTAACAGAAAAAAAAAATTCTAAAATAGCCCCAAGTACAGATCTAGGTGTTGCTCAAAGAAAACCCGATAAATCACAAAGGTTTAAAAGAAAAAAACCCCTGCTTTACTACTTTAGAACTCATCACAATTATTCTTAATTCATCTATTTAAAATTCATTTTTCCCCACCACTGCCTTTAGCTGAATTTTATTCCATCATAAACATTTGAAACAAAATAATTGAAGTTGAAATTATTATTTCAAATAACGTAAAATGAATTTTTTGGAATGCATTCTCATTTTATAATTCAATGTACAAGGCAAAAAAGTACATCAATTAATAACTGATTTTTTTTTTTCACATTAATAGCTTCCAAATGATTTTCTTTATTTAAGCCAATATGAAGTGCACACTCTTAAGTGACTGCAGGTTTACCTGGGCTGAATTCTTCAATAGTAAATATGTATTACTTTTATTTATTTTCTTTTCTAGCAGTAAAAGATTTTTTATATATATTCGATACATCCTTCTAGAAAAATGGATAAAATACAAAAAATGGAGTTGGAAAGTTAGGTTTTTCATTAAAAATTAATAAAGAAAAAATGATGTCAATACAATTCAATAGTACATTAATTTATCTGGAGAAGATAATTATCATAATGAACTTTCAATAATAAAAGTGAAAGTAAAGAATTGGTAAAGGTTGTAATGGAAATAAAATAAAAATCTAGGAAGAATTATCTTGAACAGCACATCGGAATAAAACATGTAAAAATGCAAAAAATACATTTTCAAAATATATTGGAAACTTTAAAACAACCTGCTTTTTCTTATATTTCTAAATAAAAAAAATACCACTTTTGAGATTACTACAAATATTTCAATTTATAGTAATGAAATAAATTCTGATTAATTATCAACATAATTTGTAACCTGTGTGAACATAACATCCTAGCGAAATATTTTTTAAATTACATGCAATTATCAATGTACTGGTTTATTTCCTTAAAGTGTTTATATTAATAACAAATTAATAACACATGATGAAAATTACTCTTCACAACCACTGAGTAATCAGCTTGTTTCAGAAAATAGTAAGAACATAGATTTAATTTCTGTATGATGACAGCAGTCCTACTCTGGAAAAATGAGGTAGCTCTGCATTTGCTTGTTCTTGATCTCTTCTCATAAAAGGAAATTTCTCTAAACTATTTCCAACTTCTTGTTATTAGACCAAAGGTGAAATATGCACTTATTTTCTCCTCCTTTGAGTTTACAACTCTTCCAAAAGATAGATGTTTACCTCACTAGACTGATTAATCAATTCATTGAAACAAACAAAATATCCTAGGTAGCCTTCTGATGCTATAAATAAGAAAAATACGGTTTGCCAAACAATCTTGATATTCTTGACTTTTTCAGCTAAACAAATTTTCTCTTCCAGTTCCAAACACACTTATTTCAACTTGTTAGATGTCACTATTGCAGCATCCTTCAAAGTTCAGGTGCTTCTTGGTCAAAGATAATTATGTTTTCTGTTGGGAGGAATATTTCATACACCATTATCTCACAACCTTAAAATAAACAAGCAATTCACAGTGGTGAAGGGAAAATTGAGTAAAAGAAAGAGAACAGCTATTAAGAATGACAGAAGATCAAAAACCAAACCACCAAACACAAACCCACAAAGAAAACCCACTTGTATCTTGAAGCCAATCCAGAAAATTGAGTAGCATTTTCCCCAGCAACACACTGTGATAAGGATAATGAATGCAATTAAACCATCTTATTATCCACCCAAGTACTCCATTTTCTAAGATGTGATACACATGTGCATATTCAAGTCTAGACTGAACTTCAATCTATGGCTTAGGTAAATAACAGCATTCAAGGTGTGGAAAGCACACCCTTAATTATGCTACAAATGATACACAGCTGGCAATAGGATTAGCAACAGCTGCGAACAGACTGGTACAGAACATGATTTTACTTTGTCTTCCAGATGAATCATACTTATAGTCTCACCAGCTGCAACAGTTTGATTCTTTGTTTTGTACTACACACCACCTAAATCTCAGTTTCTAAAGTTTTTAGTAAAAAGTGTGTGTTACTGTATTCTTGGCTGAAATTTAACAGCATAAAACACAACAGTAATTAAAGGAATAAAGCCAGGGTATTAACATCAATAGCTTACATTCTACATTCTGTAGTCCTATGAAGGAAACAGTAATGATTGTAGTTAGTGAATGATTGGAACTCAAGTAACATCATGGCCTTTGAAAAAGACAAGCAAAACTTTCTCATCAATACCTATGATTCATCCAATTATATGTGAGGCTGAGTCAGAGCAGTATTAATGGATTACTTTCCTTGGATCATTACTTAGTAGAAAAGTAGTGTGCTGGGCAAGATCGTTTTTTATAAAAAATGTTCTTCACTAGAAAATACAATTTAAAAAACCCCAAATATAACAAATAAAGCCCAAAAACTTGTGAAGAAATTAAACAGAATAGTATCAAACTCTCCCTTTTTCTTAAATAACAGGAAAAATTGCTTTTGCATTTCTTGTGGTTGCTTTGCTCAGTTCTGATCACTTTTAAATTTAGTAACATATCACTGAAGAACATTTGTTAAAAATCAGTAATTTATACTTATTTTTGCATTTTATTCCCAGTTCTGAGGCAAGGGGGGGAAACCCCAATTGCCAAGTTTTGGTAAGTATGCCTATTCTTAACTTCCAATTAACAGGTTTCACTGGCAGTTTTCAGCTTTTCAGCTGCTTGATTAAACATAGAACTAGTTTGTACACACAGCTCATTATTGTTACTCTAAAGCTCCTCAGACACAAGATTTAGATGTGTATAAATTCTCCATACAGTCTTATGTAACAAATACTGGCGATTGCAAGGTTAAATCAATCGATAATTTTAGTTTTGACTAATTTATTTGGCCTCTTAGGAAACTAAGAAATAAACAAATAATCATATATAGCTTACTGAAGTCTTTTATACCTAAAATGGATTAATTTTTTTAAAAAATATCAAACCAGTTTTTGGAAGTATGACTTCAATTTTTTAATACATATTTTCTATTTGAAGCTTTGTTTAACATGGCCTCTACTTACCTAAGAAAATTCTTACCCTTCCAGACAAAGTCTCAAGGTTTGAAGAAGTAACATGTGCTTGACACTGTTACGTGGTCTCAAATTTATATCTTTAGTGTCATTAATTTTTCTCTAGTTATAAAAATTGTATAACCCCACAAACACTGCATTATAGGATGACCTTTGTTTAATATAAAAATTTCTTACATAAATTCAAAGATACTGAGAGTCTACATCTCCAGGCTAATTTGAAGACCAGGTTTTTTTCCTTTTCCTTTCCTGTTCATCATAGATACCAAAAACTACTTTAATAAACATCCATAACCCCACCCAGCAAGCAGAAAGACGATACAGAATTCTCCCAGAAGCCAGGGCATCTCCAAAGCAAGAAGCACTCCTGAACTCCACCATGTGATGCTCTCTATGTAGGATGAAAGGGAGGGGCTGTTGTACCAGCTTGTTTTGCTGTCACATGGGACACTGGGGCTGCAGAAGGCCTGCCAAAGGGAGCGTGCCACTGTACCGAAATTGCTCTCTCCAAACCTTTCTCATCTGGGCCACACACAGGAACTCAGCCTAAAATGCACCTCAGTCTTGCATCCAAGCTGACATTACAGTTAAGAGATTCACAAACCCTACAGCTCCAGGGACTCCGGGGCTGAGGGCTTTTGCCCTAGTGCCCCTGAATCTGTAGGTTTTGTGTCTCTCTGAACTCCAAACCTAGTGCATTTTAAATTGCAGGTTAATTTACATGTCTGCTAAACAATCTTTGAACTAATCTAGACAATAATTTAAAAATGTAAACAAAATATAAAACTAAGAAAAAACTGCAACACAACCCATTTTATGAACCTAAGTTAATTCCCTGCCAAGTAAATTAGTAAAATATCTGTTTTACCCATTCATAGATATTTGAAGACAATAAGAGTGTGAAATAAATTTTATTTCTGTAGTCAATATAAGCATGACTTATCTTCTCCCAATCTGCAAGTGACTCTCACTTGACAGTTTATCACACCTAAAGATCTTTTTCTAAGTATTTTAGGGACTGAAATTTTAAAGCTATTAAAAGTGACTTGTGAACCACAACAGGATTAGCGTAGTTATCACTTGATGAGGAGAAATTCCAAAGAATTTCTTTACATATTATTCACACTTTAATTAATCCTAAATTTACTACCTGTAGACTTTTTGAATATGTCCTAAGCAATCTGTTCAATTCATTAGTCTCCATTTCTCTTCAAATAACTGTTTCCTTATTGCAGCTGCTTCATTTTCTGAAGGCAGTGACACTGAAGTTCTTTTAAATCAACGGTGTTGTACCACACAGGCTTCTGGTGGAAGAAGCATTCCTCCTCCTACATTTTTACCTCTCTAATTACAACAAGTAACCAACTGTAAACAGAAAGAGAGGTGCTATAGTTAAACTTTACTATGTTCATAGAACAGAGTGGCATGGATTTCAAAGGGTCCCGATTTCTTTTAGCAAAAGAAATGCCACTATTGAAAGACAAGGAAAGGTCTGTATTTTATCCAAAACCTCCATAAAACTACCACATTGAAACAAAAGCATACATAACAGAGCCAGGACCAGGACTTTGAATAAGTTTATAGGTCAGTTATATAAACAGAAAAAAAAAAAAGTTGTCTTTCATGACTCTCCTTAACTAAATACAGAATTTTTGCAGTTCATATACAGTCAGATAAAGTAGTCTAGAAATTTCTGAGAAAAGAGCAAAAATCATGAATATAAAACTTAAAGCTTTCCAGTTACTCCTATATGCACAGTTTCAGACATAATTATTCAAACACTTCTGAATATTTAAGTGTATGCATAAAGTAACATAGTGGTCTGACTGTGGAAAATAAATCCTTTGCTGAAATGATTAATCTTCTCTCAAGCTGATACACATTATTTTGATACACAAAAAACTGTCACTTGAAATCTAGTCTTTTGAGATATACATAGGGAAAGCTGTTGGTTTTAGTGATAACACAGAACTATTTATCAGCAGAGCATCAAATCAGTAATCACATTGCTTGCCCTGATACGTAAGTTGAAGTTGTGCAGAAATGACCTGGGTACACAAAATCAGAGAGACAAACTCAGTCCATTAAGCTGAAACCAGCTACTCCAGTGAAGGTCATTCTTCACTTTTTTCTTTTGATATGAACTGAAAAAACCTACTGAATAGATAGAATTATTACAAGCCACATTTTAGTAATGATTTGGAAGAGAAGTAAAAATGTGTAATTTTCACTGTGTATAAAGGAATAACATATTATTCTACCTGAGCATAATCTGACAGTACTCTTGCTGGTCAATTTGCAATATCCTTCTACTGTGCTCACAATCAGTTTTCACCTTTTGCGCAGCTTTTTTTAGAAGAGATTTACTTTATGCATTTCATTCAAAGCTAGTTTACCTTAAAGAAAGAATGAAGTTTACCAGCAAAAAAATAAAAGGGTAAAAATAACCAGTGTCTCCATACAAAACACTGATGATCTTTCACCAGTGTTTTGTCTAGAATAACCTGTAAAGTGTTGGTCAATCTGTCCAATGCATTTGAACTTGATGGAGAGCCCAGAAAAGCTAGTAACCGATTAATGGAATTGCAGGGACTTTTCATACAAGAAAACTAAAAGAACTTAACAAAATTAAGGCCAAAAGGGAAATGATTGCTCTCCAGCAAGTGTTAAGTGTTACAGATTTGGGAAAGCCAAAAATTACTCAAAGTAAAAGAATTTAAAGATAGTTAAAGGTAACTTTAAAAATAGACTTAAAAACTCCCAGTCTCTCACAAACAGAATCATCTAGAATGCTTTATGGACAATTTCTGGCCAGCAGCCACAGTCCTTAATGTCAGGTATCTCACCATAAAATTATACTTCAAGTAATCCACTGGCTAGATTAACCGCTTGGACACCTACAAACAACATATTAGTGTTCTTCATTAAACGGATATATTCCCATATCCACCTGAAGCCACATCTAGTTCAGACATGAGTACTGACTTCACAGGGTTTTGGGAAAGTGTTCTCACTGTGTGTTGCTCACCCATTGGCCACTTGCCCATGTCAGCACAATACTGAAGCACTCTTTTCCTCAGTATCTCTTCCCTCTCTTCCCACTGGCCTTGGCACACAGGCTTTGCTGTGTGCTGCCTCCAGCTCCACAGTCAAACACTTGCCCTGCTTTGCCATGCATGAATTGCACTGGGATAACTGTGGAATCTACCCAGTGTGCCTAAGGCAAAGCCTTAAGCCTCCTGAAGGCTGCCCACAAGAGCCCGGGACACAGATCAGCAGAAAAGATGAAAGAAAGATAGGTGTTGCAACCACCTTCAAAAAGGGTCAGAAGAACAATCCATGAAACCTATGGGCTCATGAGCCTCAATTTCATCCGTGGAAAAAATCACAAAGGGTGTCCTCTTGGTCTGCAGTCCTTCCTCAGCCATGAAGAATGAGCCTTGGGAAACCAAAGGGCATGGCAAGAGCAATGAGAACATCAGAAAAATGGGGTAGATTCTTGGAAATTTTGTATTCATCTCATTTTAACTGAATATACTGAACTGAAGCACATTTTTTAACATTATTGCAACTGGATTAATAATAATAATAATCTTCATGTTAGATTAAAAATTATATTAGAGAACTCAACAAGACTGTCTCCAATTGATGGGAATTGAAGCAAGCTAATCGAAACTTGGATGCAACAAATTGGTAACAATTTTCTACTTATCATTTTCACTTCCTACTCAATTGTCTTCTTACAGAGATAAAAAAATAATTAAACCAAGTAATAAGATGACAATACTGAAATGCTTTATCTATATCTGATAACTTCTCCTTTTGTCTTGCATTACTTTCCTATATCAATGCCGTTCTAATGAAGACTCTTTCCTTCTGATAAGCTAAGGACATATTTGATTTGTTATAGCCTGAAATAAGTAATTAATTTAAATACTTCTAAAATGTTGATCATTACTAACTGTCTTATCATACAGTCACTACTGTATATTTGTTCCTATGCTGCTCCAGTCACTTAGGTTACTAAGTATGTGATTATACTGGGAGGTGGAGAAAGTCAAGATTCCATTTCAAAACTGGCTCGGATAGGGGGAGGATACTGCTAATAACCTGGATGTCAGAAGCTGAAGCAAAAGCTTCAAAATGAGATAGAGGCATCCAAACACTGTTGTATTCAGAAACCATTAAGGCAATATGCTGCCAAGGACTACTACCTGACAGACACAAGAAATTCTTAGCGAGGTGACTGCATTTGCAGGAACTTTGTGGAAGCAACACTTCTTATTTTTTATAGTCACAGTGAGTGAGCTATTTTCCATCGTGGAAAGAAATAAAATCCCACACAAACCAATTCTCAGTCATGGNAAAAAAAAAAAAAAAAAAAAAAAAAAAAAAAAAAAAACAAAAAAACCAAACTCCAAAACCAGAAAAGAAACACACACAAAGCAAACCAAAAACCTGAGAAAAAGGATGATGTGGCCAGGCCACAGTTCAAATACTATAAGTATGAACACATATATACTACATATATAGCCAGCTTTCATTTCATCTGTTGTTATTATATTTTAAAGTCTAGTATCAGAGTTCACTGAGATCTGGCACCTGGTATGGCTTGTTTGGTTTAGCTCACAACTGCGTATAACCACAAAATCGCTCCTTATTATTTTACATTCAGAAACCATAAGACTACTATAAGAAAGACATTTTTTTTCTCAATAAATGTCAGCATTTTTCACTGGGGGAGATTCCTGTATCTTCATACTAATTAAAAAACCCAAACTAACTCAGCAATATCTAACAGCAAAAACACCAAACACATTGCTTCGAATGAAATTATGAAAACACTCATGAATATTTCAGGCAAATTTCAGTGTCAAGGGATAAAAGTTCATAAAATTTCATAGCCTGAAGACACGATTAACTTTTAGAAATAGCTCCTCTTTACTAAAATACAAGAGATTAATTCAGTGCTGCAAAGTAAGGAACTTTAATGTGAGAACTGGGCTGTTCAAATTACAGGAAGGTACCCCTCTGAGATCACTAATAAAGGCAGTTGAAGCCAACGGATGTGTCATGTCAGTAGTTAATCCTTCACTAACAGTGATTATTGAAAGACCCTACTGAGGATACAGGTTTTCCACCCTCAGTCCCCATCTCTACGGAGAGAAACCCAGATGTTAAGCAGATGTTTATCTCAAATCCTCTAACACTACTCTTAAAATTTAAAAGGAAAAATATTTAAGCAACAGAAAACCATCACACCAAGCCAATGCTGAGCTTTAGGTTTGCAAGGCAGTATTAAAGGTTATCGTCTTCAAATAGAATTTTTAATGGCTGTGCTCCATATGAACAGGGACACAATGAAGTTTCTGCAACCTGCTTTTTTGGCAGGAAACACTGCAGCCCCTTGAAATAATAGCATGATAAGGAATTTGGCTGCTATGAACTCAGAAAATCAGACTTTTTCATAGAGGAATAAAATTTGCTGAAAGTGAAAACCAACTAATATTTTCTTACACATTCTACTCAATGAAACTCCATATGTCTAAACATCTTCAAAACTCATTCATCATAATGCTTCTTTTTCCATTTGAGATAGGCCTCTCATCAGAAACTTTAATAAATCTGCAACTAAAGAAATTATCAGTGCCCCTGAAGAACTCACATCTAGGCAGTTTATTTTATTGTATGCATGTGTAGGCATGAGATTTAAAAGCACTTTGGGTTGTAATGTTGATTTTTTCCCCCTTGTCCCAATAGAAATATATTTCTCCATTTAAATGTCACACCATTTTTCCTCATAGAGGTACTTTCTTCCGTCCTGAGAGATTCCTTTAACAGATTTAAATAGCTGAGTTCTAAAGTTTAGATTTTTCCTCTGCCTTTACTGTGTGTATGAAATGTACATAGCTAAATTGAGTGTGCTGAAATCCAAACTTTCCTTTTTTTCTACTTTTGAAGCACATATTATATAAAGGGAGATTGTATTATTGGTTGGAACAGATGGCAGTTAATTTTGCCTTTTTAATGTGTTAATGTTTTTTATTACAATTATAAAGTAAGAATTTCTCAGTAACTCTTTCAAAAGGAACAAGTCATTTTTTTAGGTGCAGAAATTCACAATTTGTAGGAGAAAACACCAATAAATTTAGTAATAAAAACATGATTTTTTTAAAAAACCTATTTGCAGTAAAATACCTGTACATACATTTAAAGTAAGTACTTTACTACCTAGTTGTTTGGTATAAAACAGTTACTTCTACAACTAAATGTAGCTTTTAGAAAATAAGTGCAAACTTTATTTATTTACAGAGATTGTATTCAGTAAAATCTGTGAAAAAAATTTTCAATATTTTTTTCTGCAACATGCCATAACAATTTTTGTTTTACCCCTTGTTCCGAAACCCCAGGAATGTGTTTAAATGCCCTAATGGAGTTAATTAAAAAGGAATGCATGCAGTTTTGGGAATTAATCTTTAAAATATCCTATCCTGCTTGAAGTGTCATCAGTAATAAGTACTTTTATGGCTAGTGATATTCCCATTATTCTCCATTTACAGTTCCATTGAAATAGTCATCTTTGGACTGTTTTCTGTGCTGGAAAAAGTAGTGCTTATTACATTTTCTCTGCTCCAGAGAAGAGCCATTCTCTGGTATGGTAGTTCAGATGAAAGTTCTTTTCTTCATCGTAGTTTCGTTTTAGGATAATTTAGTAGGTGGGTTTTTTTTGTTTTGTTTTGGTTTTTTTTGTTTGTTTTTGTTTGTTTGTTTGTTTGTTTTTTGGTTTTTGGGTTTTGGGTTTTTTTGGTTTTTTTGTTGTTGGAGAATATTCAATAAACAACTCTTCATGTTGAAATATTACTGCAGGAGTAAAAAGTAAAATATAAAGAGCACATGAAAGGCAGAAAAAATAAAACCTAGTTGATGAAAATAGCATCCACAGAGTGTCATTGCAGCCATTTAATGGCACATATATGATGTTTTAAAAAAATGGAAGGTGAAGCAGAGCTCAGTTGTGGTGCTGCTGTGTTTGTTTTGTTTTCCTACACACTGACTCAGGTTCCACAAGAACTACAACCCAATATGCAGTGCCAGGACATAAGACATGAAATCACAATTCACATTTCACTGGGCTTAATATTCTTTTGAGCCTGTGCCAAGATGTTTTTCAGCCTAAACTGACAAGATGCCTAAGAGCCTAATGAGAGGTGGACAAAATATTTTTTTGATGACAACAATCATGTGCTGTATATGACAGTATATTTTACATACATTTTGAAACTTATTTCAAGTTAAATATTAGTATAAAAAAGATCTTACCTTGACTGAAAAAACCCCAAAACCATACTGTGTTGATATTAAACTTTTATCTTTCTTTGAATCACTCACTCATTTAAGTGGCTTTCCATTTAAAAATGTGATAATCTGTCCTAAAAGCAATAAAATCAGGAATTGTTCCAATTCTTTTCTTCTCTTGTTGAAATCTCTAACTAGAATCACAATCTAAATGCAATAAAAACTAGGATGATACATTCCAGGAACACAAAACACAGTGCTGATCTATGAAAAACTCAGGGAGGAGTAAATGAACATAGGCATGAGCAAGAGGTCCTAAACCCTTTTTTGATAAATTCATCCCTGGACTGATGATGAGTTTTTATGCTTTCTTTGTGTGAGTCTATAAGAAGGTTTCCAAACTCTTTTTTTATTCATCTATTATGATTCTGTATCCAAGAAAGGTGCTTGGTAGAAAACACATTAATTTTAGCAAAAAGACCAGGTACTAGAGCTGAGGTATTTTATATGCTTTGTCTGAAATTAGGAGTAGGATAGTGTTACACCCACACACATTTATGTTCATAGAAAATGTTCCCTTTTGCCGAGCCAGGATATTGGCTGACATTGGACGGGCTGAACTGCATTTCTGCTGTTCACAATGACAGCAGATATCTCAAGAATTGGGGTAGGTGGACTGCTGCCCCATGAAACTCACTGTGAAATAAAACTAACCACATCAACAGAGTCAATTTAACCTAAAATGCATGTACCAGACCTTTAGGGATGTGTCTACATAGTCTGGATTTATTTACTCCCTGCAAGGGCAAGTATACAGCATACAATTATTCATGGCAAAGGCAATGCAATTATACAAGTTCTTAATTAAAAGGCAATGAAAAATCCTTTTCTTTTTTTTATCTTTAGCATGAAATGCTGAATGAAAGAATATAGATGGATTCACTTTCATGTAGATATCTTGCCTCTCTTTTTACCAAAGCTTACTTTAAGATGTAAGACCTTCTTTCCATCAGATTTGTTTTCATTCAGTAACACCTTTCCAACCATACAGCATGGAAGTTATGTAACACTCTACCAATTTTCCTCTCTTTTTTTAATACTCATTAAATCTTCATTCCTTAGAAATAAGGAACTCTTTCTAAAAGCAAAAGAAAGTATGTATAAATTTTGTAAGGTTCTCATGGAACACATATTTACATCAAGAACTAGAAACAGCCCTTTATGAAAATCTAAGGTCCTAAGTTCTACACCTGTTATAAAACTAGTCCCTTATTGTTTTAATGATTCTTCAGCCTCAGAAAATTTATTTATTTTATGCCTCTGTTTTATTAAGTATGAAATCATCCTAAATAATTGTGATATTTTATAACAGATACACTAAACTATATATTTCAAATCTTGAAATTTAGAAAACTTATTTGAGAAACTTGGAAGAACAGATCAGTCTCATACTGGATTTATCCTAGTTATCAAGCTGCAGCTGAAGGCATGGAAACAATGAAGCTGCTCCAAAAGAAAGAGATCAAATCTGAGATTGATCATATAGGTCTCATTGACACAAGATATTTAGGAGGTCGAAAGCACAGATGGGTCCCGATTCACGAGGACAAAACTATCTTAATGTGATGGACCTTTTTCATAGAAACCTAAGAGTGTATGAACTACAGAAGTTAGTAGAAGCTAATTAGTAGAAGAAGGCAATGAATGAGGAAGATCCCTTAGTCCGTGTTCTTTTTTTATATTCTTCCATAATCACTAGCAACTTGTCACTGCCAGAGATACGGTAGTTGCCTACATGTAATATTAGTTTGACAGTGTCTGACAAATCTTATGTTGTAGTCCTACTCCTGTGCTCATGTCATGTCATGTCACATCATGTCATGTCACTTTCTTACAAATATTATTCAGCAAAATCACAGCCTCACATACTTTTAACTTTCCAAATGGGAGACCACCACAGGCACGTTTAGATATAAACCAGTTTAGCTGCTCCCCAGGTTAATAAGTTTGTGTGTCTCCAGTGTTTCAGAGGTCTCTGAAGGAAGCTCATTACCCAAGACAGAGATGCCAAAACTTTGCAGAGAGGGACACATTTACAAGGAATCAGACTATGATTTAATCAAAGAATATGCTGGGGTTTTTTCTGAAAAACACATTTCGGTGGGCATCAACAATATTGAAAAGTTAATCATAATCCAACTCTATACAAATAAGATTATCAGTCCATAAAAATTGTCAGCCTTAGATGTTCTGTGATCGGTAGGTGTCCTCATTATTAAAGTAACCAAAGTTTCTGGAATAAAGCCACAGATTTTGTCAGGAGAACTGAAATGTTAATATTACTGACAAAATACTCAGTCTATATACTTTAAAACAGACATCCAAAGATGCTTCTAAAACATCCCATTATAGACAGAAAATAGCAATATTGTTTGTAGTTATCAGTCTATACTGTCAGAGCAGCTGGCAATTAAAATCAAATTAGATTTGACAATCAGCATTTCATCTGCAAAGTCATTTTGAGTAATTAATGTAATTAACAGTCTGAAACACAGAGAACAATGTATTAGCATCATAAACATATTGTTTGCTCAGATGAAGCATTTTCACAGTGCTGTTTAATTGCTGTGACTTTTGCTTCACTACAATTACTATATCATGTTATTGATAGATCAGAGGAAAATATGTCTAGATTACTGTCAATTTTTTTTTTTTTAAAGGACAAAAACATAACTAATAGTTATAAAAACTCCCTGCTCAATAATGTGAAGAGCTACACACAAAGGTTGAGCATCTACATCTAAAACTCTCTTATTTAAACATGGAAATGCCAAAGCTTTATTACATGCCAAACAACATGCAACTTATACAGAATATTACTATAGTCCTACTTGTATAGAGTAAAGCCTTAGAGATTGTCAAGGATAATCACCTTGTTGGAGAAAGAACATTTCCTAAGAGAAAAGTTCTTTTAAGAGACTTAGGATTCAGGAAAATTGAACAAGGACTCTAATAGATTTTATAAAACTGTTTACGAAGGCACACTAAAAGTTGTTTCCATCTCATTGCTACTCAGCACCAACTCTCAGAAGTGTGCCAACTTAAAAATTTAACGTAATGTCTTAAAAAAACCCATTCTGTATCTCCATAACACATTCTTTTTGTTTCCTCAAGAAAGGAACATGAAGTGCTAGCTAAACCATGTGAGGAACATGAGTAAGATTTGCTTCTACAAAGGTCTTCAGCAAACCTTCAAAATACTTTGTCTGTTATCACTACCACTTACTCCACAAATCGTCACTGGGAATAAGTCAGTCACTGTCACAAAGCACTAAATTTCTACAGTTCAAGATGAAGAAGGTATCTTTGGAGATCCAGGATTTTGTCATGAGAAAGGGCCAGGAGACAACATGATCAAATGCAATTAATTAGTTCTGACTAAAACACAGCTTTGCTTGCTAGGCAAAGGTCATGGAAAGTATTGGCAGTCAATCACAAGGAAAGGAAATTGCAAAACTGAATGGAAAGTTTTTTTCTGAAAGAACAATCTCTGGTGTTATTATTTCAGTGGTTCCTAAAAAGCATAAGTGCTTTTTCCAAACATGCATAAAAGCCAACCTTTATGTCAAAAAGGTTGCCTTTTTTTCCTCCTCACTTCTTTTCTTTAGTCACTTTGGCTGGTGTAGAAAACATAGATGATAGCAAAAATCCAGCAAATCAAATCCATTAAATACATAAATACCTTAATTTTTTTTTTTTTTTTTTTACAAGGAACTGTGAACACTCTAGGTATATTTCATTAAATTTCAGAGAATATAAAAGCTTTTATTCTAAATCCAAGTGCACTATAGAAAGTAAGAGTATCTTCAGCCTGGATTATATATGTATTCTTTCAGAATTTCAGGGATCTATGATGCTTTAAAAGTGTACTTCTGTGGGCTTGAGAGACTAAATAGCTAGAAACCGTGTCAACGCTAACTCAAGAGAGCACTGGCAAGTTTAAAGAAGATAACATTATTTTTCATGAAGCCCTGAATTTCACAATACTTCCCTTTATAGAAGTAATCCTGCATACTACTACAACAAAACATCGCTCTGCAACAGCCTTCTGGATGGCCTTCATTGACTTCAAATTCCGTTACTATGAACAGAGAGCTGAAATTAGTTATATAAGCAGCTATCTTCCTACAGCTCTAGAATGTGTACCCTGGTGCCCTTAATTTATCACTCAGCCACGAGCATTGTGCACAATCTGTCCTCATTTCATGCAGGAGGAACCCACGCTTAGGAGGCTGCACTGGAGCAACTTACAGGTACATTTCAATTTCCTTGCAATACTTATTTGGTATCACAGCCCTCGATGCTAGTGACGTGTTCCACTCAGTGCAGAGACCCCTTCTGTGTGCCCAACTACTTCTGCATATTGATGATGATGACTTCAACTGTCCCAATCGCTGATCTCTGTTCTGATGTTAAATTCCATTTAGAGATTAAATGTTTTGCTGGTCTGAGCGAACAGGTACAAAAAGAACACTCTAAAGCTATTTTGAACTACATGAATTAAAAAAAGCAAGGACCAGTTCAGGTGAGGCAGGATAGAAAGTCAATGATATAAAATGGTTGATACCTGGAAGATAACTAGTTTTAGCAGCTGATCATGTATTGCAGAAAGCAACAATTCAAATAAAAAATTAAATTCAGTAGTTTAAAACCAACAACTACCAAACTATTTTTAATTTTCCAGAAAGACTGGGAGTTTGCAGCAACAGCAAAATGAAATACCCTACAGGAACTGGAGAGCTGAAACACTAAAATGGTTTTCCCTGATGTTGTCAGAAGCTGATTTTCATCTCTTCATTTTGCTGATAAAGAAAGGTTAGAAATGCCTATTGTTTTCTGCCCAGAACTTGGAAAACAAGGCAATTTGAGACTCTGAACTCAGTGATTTTTCTTCCTATCACGAATGATCTATAAGTTTCATTATTCTATGATCTTTGAATCCTCAGGCAGAAGTTCTGTTACATAAAATAAGCCTCCTAGAAACTGAAACAAAACCAGACATGCACAGAATTCCAAGCAAACAGAAACATCTCAATAGAAAGCCTTATTGAATTTTTTTCTACTTATCTGAGCTCTGCCTGTAGAACTGCTACCCATTGTCAGCATGCCAGCAGGTGCTATATTCATACAATTTGTTCATTCTCAAGCGCAAGTACTTTTCTCAAAAGCAAAACAAAACAAAACTCAAGCAAAAAAACCCCCAACTCTCCACAGTGAAGAATCAAGCAATGCAAACACTTGCCTCTGGCAGTGTAAGCCATTCTCTTTTGATTGGCTGCTGTGCTGGAAGCTGGTTTTCATGCTCCTCATATGCTTGTTTTCTTGCTTCATAGGAGGGCAGGCACAATGATGTAACTTAATGCAGATTAAGGTAAAAAAATTCAAATATTTGTTGTTCTCATTATTGAAGTGTCATCATAACCTGGAAATGTTTAAAAAGGTGTTTATTACCAGTGATTTTTATTTCACTGAGGCCTCATTCACATGTTCCAGTCATGATTAGTAAAGTAGTTAATTTATTGTTCTTTGCTCTCTGGGGATAAATAAAAGAATTCAGTAGTTAGAAACACATAGATGGTAAGTGTAGCACACTATCTAGTGACAGCAGAATTACAGGTAAGCTGTGATTTCTCCTACGCTTGTTTTGTTTTCATAGTCTTTGTCAGTTATACCGTGCAAGTGAGAGAAGAACTTCTCTTACAGAGAAGTATGAGAAGGTAAAAATATCGAGGACAAAGGATTCCTAGTAATTCAGATTATAATTTTAGACATATTTCAATTACACAATAGAAAACCTTCCACGTAGCAAAAGCAATTTTGCTAGACAGGAAGACCACTCAAAATAGGCATATTACAGGGTTTGATGTGGGTTCTTTTCTGTTTAAAGTACAGTATGTTGTAGCATAAAGCAGTTCATGACCACAGGAAACAACTAGTACATCTAGTACACTCGTTGATCATATCCTGAGGTCGCTCTAAAATTCAAGAATTTTGTTTCAAAAAGGAAAAATAAGACAAAAAAAACAAAGAAAAAAATAAAGAGCTTCTGAACTTCATATTTGTAATAAGCACAAAAGCAAAGAAACCCCAGAAACCAACAGGGGTTGAGGCAGTAAACTGTCCTGCAAGGGACTCATTTCAAAAGTTGCCTGACTCTTTTGGTATGCCAAATTCAATAGGCATTTCCATTCCTTTGGGAATTTCTTAATCACTGGAACATAAAGTTACATCTTTTTCCTGATTAGTGCTCAGTATAATTATTATAATGCTATACAAAATGAAAAAGCCAGAAGCAAGTACACTTTGATGGAAAGGGCACACAGTATGAAAACAAGAATATGAAAACTGAAATTGATGAAAAGTTCAAAAAACCTCAGGTTCTAATCCTCATTCTCTCTGACTCAGAGTACAAAACTTGAAACTGTCTCTGAGATTCGTGCCTTAATTACTGTCTGGTTTTCTGTGTGTTTAATTTCCATCTATAACCTAAAACATCATGACAAACAAAACCATTTTTATCTCTCTGCTTTTTCATACTTTTAAATACCTTTTCTATCTACTTATTTTATCTGCCTTTTTCTCTCAAATTTTCCTACTGAAGAAAGGGGAACAAAGGGAAAAACAAAACAAAACAAAACAAAACCCACAACTGTTAGGTATAATGTAAAATAAAATATTTTTAGGTTTTTTTAAAGACAAAATTTAAACAAGACTTCTTGCAGTAGGATTCAAACTATAATTCTAAATATCCAAGTGTTCATCTGAAAAACTTAAAAACCCCACCCAATCAACCAAGTTTCAAATGAATTTAACATTGCACTGGTTGGAATGGCAGTATCTGTACTGCAAAAATACTTATCTAGAAATAAGTGATGACTATATTACATTCTTTTTCTATTGACATATAGGAAAGAAAAAGGAACCTGGACACAGATGATGTAAATTAGAATTCTCTCCCTATATTTAGTTTGATCATGTATTCTACCCAGGACTTAATATCAAATCTAGAGTTACCTTCTTATTTTAGCTGAAGGTTAATCAACTGAATTTATGTTTCAGTACTTCTTATTTTAAGGTAGCAATCTCCTGGTCCTCCTTGCAATCACTTGAGAAGTTTTCCTTGTAACCCTATTATTATAATTTTTCACAAGGCAGTAAAAATGTTAATAATCAGTCAAAACCATATACAATTATGGCACCAATTCCAACCCTCTAATTAAGAAAATGAAATTGCTTTTCTGTCTATCAAAAGCTTCATGATCACTTTATTCAGGCTTGACATGTTCACTGTGAATATACTGCTCTCTTTATTATTGTACTATAGCATAGTATAAAATGGCCAACAAAATCTTTTCATAATTGTATTTAAATACTAACATCACAAAATTGTTTTAAAGGCTTACATTCATATTTTAAATTATACTTATTTGAAGCTCTGAGTCAAATCCTTTGAAGTCTAATAAAGTTAACTCTTCTGGTACTAGTTTTATTAAGCAAAAGAAGTGAAAATTTAACTTTGTTTTGCTGAATTTAATAAAATGCAGTTACGCAAAAAAGATGCTGGAATAATATTGCATTGTGACATTGTGAAGCACATGCATTACTCAGCTTACATTTGCAAAATTAATTCAGAGCATAGCACACTCTCAAAGATATCTGATAAAATAGTAAAGATAATATTTCCAAATGCTCATATACATGAACAATTTTCCTTGGGATAATGGCATGTATGGATCCCTGGTGCAAGCAGGTCACGGTCCACAGAGACACAGTAATCTTTTGTTAAGTGGGAGCAGCTAACTGCAGAAGCGAGCAAAACCAAGTCCAGCTGCAGATAGTTGGGCAGGGCAGCGCTGGAGAATGGGGAAAAGAGCAAATGGACAAGTTCTTCTAGAGACACCACAAGGGCAACATAAAAAAAGCGCCTTGGAAGAGCAGACAAATCTCATGGCAGTGAAAACTGAGCTGTTGGGAGAGCTGTTTCACCAGAAGACAGTCAGGTGCACACTGAACCTCAAAGATAAACACCTGGAGATTAACTTTCTTCCATTTTTTAAAAGTATTTTTTTATTTGTCTACCACTGTATTACTTAATGAAAGAGAAGGACAAGAGACATGAAAATCAAGCTATACATCATAGTGGTGAATCTGGAAGAAATAAAACTTTTCACAAATTTTCGACAGAAATAGTAATAGGATTGAAGCAGACCACATTTTTATCCATAAACTGGTAATATCTCTCAAAATCTCTATTCTATGACTATTCAGAGGAGATTTGAGAACCCTGTTTCCAGCTGTAAGGGGAAATGCAATCAAGCCTTTTGTACTCAATACTGTCAGATAGTCACTACGTTTCACATATTTGCACACCAAAAAAAAGGATGCCTCAAAAGCTGTACAGTGTAAAATTGTATCTATCAAACTATTTATGTCCTCTCCAGTGCAACCTCTGCGATTAAACAAAATCAACTAATCAAGTGCCCTATTAGGTGCCCCTACATCTTTAAGTCAGATAAATTAATGATGGACAGGGAGCAAGTCTCTCCAAAACAAATTAAGTACAGAGACATATTTGGTAAATGCATTTCTTTCAATCAAGTGTAAACCTCAAATTCACTAAATATCAATCCAGTATTCAAACAGTCATCCATTTTGGTAATTTACAACCATGTGACATGAAGTAAATTCTGGATCTTTTTGAGTTTTGGTATCTGACAAAATTCAAAACGAGAACAAAGACTAATAATATGATGTAGAATTCCTAAAATACAAAAGATATACTTCAAGATTTTTTGTATCATATTGTGTTGAAATCTCATTCCTAGATTTTCTGTTGTGACTGTCAAATTGTCAGTTACAGAGCAAAAATGAGCTAATTGTCTTAAAAATATCATTATGCTTTACATCTAAGGAAGACTAGGGCAAGGAAAAACCACCATCCGATGTGCAGAGTATGGTTTAGGGCGCATTTTCTATTCTGTTTATAACAATGTCAATCTATTAATAAACCAACAGAGTAACAACTCATTTCATGTAAGACACCATCTAGCTCACTCAGTAGTAACGCCAGTTCCAACACGTATTTCCATAATTTCCATAAAAGCTGGGATGTGAGAGGTGCAGTATGGGAAAGATCATTAATGCATATAGTACTGTGAAAATTAATAATACAGGATAGTTTCAGAAGGTAATAGTAGGGAGGAGCCCATAATGCATCCAACAGAAACACGTAGTTCTATGGCTGTAATCTTCCAGATACCAGTGACGCACGAATTTATCCCTCACAAAGAGACTGGCAGAGCTTTTATTTGCTTTAACTCACACATGTCCTCATATCTACTTAGAAATCTACTAGGTGTTATTACCTGTGACAGTGCCTCACCCAGACCAGTTTGCATGCTGCCTAATGAAATATTTTCATTCACTTGAAATATGATATACTTCTTGGAAAGTACCCTGCCAATAAAGTATAAAAAAGGGTTGTTGATTTGTGGAGGGTTTTTTTGGTAACACATGATGTTTTGAAATATGGCTATAACCTCTGTATGAAACCCACAATATTTAATAGTTCAGTAATAACTACAAAATTAAAATTTTCCTAATTTTAAAAGTTGGGGGAAAAAAAAAAAGAAGGCTATTACTCCATTGCCAAAAACGTCTCTGGGCAAGTACCTTTCAATGAACAAATATAGCTCCTATTACGTGAATTATAGTTTAAGATATCTTCATCTGCAAAGTATAATCATCGTGTTGGGGCATGTCTCATTATTTTGTGGCATTCAATGCTTTAAAAATGAAATATCTCCTGCAAATTTGTAACTGTTTTGGCAGGTGGGGAAAAATGATTGAAAACTTTGGTTACACAGCCTTCAAGAGAAAATGATGAATTATCTCTTTTGTACTTCCCTCTATTGTGTATAATAGAAATTGAGCAATTAACTGTAAGCAAATATTCATTATAGTTCTCTGGTAATTTATATAGGGAGTAATTTCTTACAAAGTCAAACATATCAGTTTGATACTTCGATCATAAATCTTATTCATATTCTCTTTGTGCTTTCATTGTTGGCTTGAAATTTTTAACCAATATTTCAACATAAAATATCTCTAATATTTTGATACTTTTGTAGGAAGTGTCAGTGACATGAAATAAAAGTATGCTCTTTTTCAGCCAAATCTGTCATATTTTTTTTAACTAAAAGAGGTGCTAACATTGTGTTGGTAATACACAAAGCCATTTCTCTCACATCCAGCACCACCAGAAGGTATGTCTTTCATAGGCAAATGTTAGCAAACAAAACTAGTTGTTTTTCCACCTTAATCAATCAATCTGTAGATCTGTGACCATGGATCACACTGTGGTATGGTTTAATTGTGTCTGCAGAAGATATCTTCTTTTCTGCATTTTCACATTTCTTAGAAGCAACTGTAGCTTTCACCATTGTTCAATTTTTAAAGACACGTTGAATTATTTTTATTACTTAATTCCATCTTAGATTCCACAATGCTGACTTCTTCTGGACAAAGCATAGAAAAAGCCTTAAAGAAGTTATTGTTTTCTTAACTGATCTACTTTTCCACTTTTTTGTTTGGTTTGTTTGTTTTTTCTTTTTTTTTAAAGCAAAGTTTCTCATTGCCACATTTTAGGTGGTATAATTAGATGAAAGAGAGAGAAAAAAGATGGAAAGGAAGATGAGTGAGGAATGGTTCACATGCAAAGGCAACTTAATAAACTAAAAATTAGTAAGTTTTAGACTCAGCTTCAGTTTAGGATCACAGTGCTAAACATCTTCCATGTAGCAGGATAATACAAAGCATATTGTTTGTTTGTATTCCATCATACAAATATTTATCTGTGAAAAACATGCAGTATAAAATAAAAAGCCTGATCATAAAAAGCAATCTTAATTACTATTCTTCTAGATGGAATAAATATACTGGAAAATTCACTTCAAATGAATTTTTCATTTCATTTAAGGATTGAAAACACTTCTCCTTGAAGTTTCTGATGATACAAAGGAATTTTTGGTTTTAAAGCTACTTTGTAAGCACTGTTTGAGGCCTAGGGCACAAGGTGATCCAAACATGAGTGAGAAATCCTTGGAAAAGAGCAAAGCAGCTCATACTCATTTATTCAAAAGTCCTTCAGAAGTGGTAAAAAATTATAGCACCTTTCTCCAGTATTCTTATATCTTTACATCACAACCTAGCTTTTTCAGTTTACAAACAATGTGCTCTGTTTAGAGCATGAATCGATCTCCACTGGTTTTGGAGAGAGTCCTTCAACTCACTCATTCTTTGATGCTTTCACCAATTCTTAAGCTGAAAGCAAGGTAGCTGCTTTTCCCAGTTCTACTCGATGGCTTTAACCCCCTCCTACATAAAGAACCCAGAAAACATTCAGATCACGTAACAGTGATACAGGGAAACATCCTTCTGCATTGATATTCTCCTGAGCCTGAAAGAAATTTCACAAAGAGCTCTGATAAGACCTTCACCTGGAAAATTCCAAGGTCTGCTATGAAGACTTGAGTTGCTACCCACATTTAAAATTCCACTCATGAACACACTATTCACTGAGCTTAGTGTCCTTATGCAGAAAAGTATTTGTTGGTTACGTATTAATTAATTTTCCAAAAGAATTTTTTCTGGCATGCTGAGTCCTTCTCAGGCAAAATAAGGCACTCAGAGGTAAACACACATTTTAAGAGACAAAGAATAAAACATGAAGCCACTGCCATAATTTTATTTAAAACATAAAAATTGTTTGGTTTTGGGAATGGTAAATGAGAAAATCTTTGTTTTTTTTTCCTCTCTGCACTTTCTGAATTGTATTTTTGTTAAAAAGCAGTTACTTCAGACATAATTACTGTTTCAATCAACAGGTACAGAAAATCTGTTTCAATCAACAAGTACAGTGTTCACTGTCACTCTTCAAAGATTTGATAATCAATACAGCTTTTCCTTACTTTTGAAATGGATGAAGTAAGTAAGCATTGTTTTCAAAAATAAAAGACACCTAACAGAATTGAAGAATTTAGTGCCCATCTCAGATACCAGAAAGAAAGGTATTTTTTCAGTGGATCTTAGGTCTGGGATGAAAGGAAAATATCAGAGGGTGTTCCTCAATTCACTAATAGGAGAAAACAAAAAAATTATTCGCCTCTTCAATTTTTCTGTCTTCTCATATATAAAGTCGTACACTGATATTCTCATTTTAAAAAATCTACTTAATGAGTTCTCAGTTTTTCTTCTTCCCAGTTCACCCAACTTATTGATGTTATTTAGAGTTCTGTATCATTTCCCAGATACATCAGATGCAACTCCTTTTCTGATGTCAATCTTGTCTAATACAAATTATTTCTTCCTGTCCAAAGGCCAACATGTCAGATATTCTCACCTCACTATGCCCTGTCTCATTTACGTCCATATTTCTGTCTATTGATTTTGCATTCTTTTGCCTGAGCTGGGATTTCACCAGCTTCTTTCAGAATATTCTTGCTCCTCAACAATAAGAGCTGACAGCTAAATAAAATGTAACTCTTTCAGAGTTGAAATTATGGCAAGAGATATTTTATGCTGCTTCCTACAATCATAAGAAAGATGAATACAAAAGGAAAATGTGGCCTTTTAAAAAAGTGTTTATATTATTTTAAAGTGAAAAATGTCCCAAAACCAGTTTTGTTACAGTATCCTGGTAAGGATGTGCTTGTATAGACATAGTGCCTCAGGTGTTTAGAGGGCAAGTCTGCTACAGGACTTTGTACACAAAGTAATTCTTCTCAAATGCAGTAGAGTGCTACATCCATCACATTAAGAAAATTAATTTTGTTACAGATGATTAGGTAATAAGACCAGATTACTTGGAAACAGTTAATATTCACATTAACTTTTAAAGCAATAAAGAATTTTTAAAAAGGGAATTTGCATGTTAAAATATTCATTAAATTGTATTTAAAGTAATCACAGAATTAGGCAATGGTTTGGACTGGAAGGAACCTTAAAGATTATCTAGTTCCAATGGCCCTGGCATGGACAGGGACACCTTCCACTAGACCGGTCGCTCAGAGCCACATCCAAGCTGGCATTGAAGACTTCCAGGGATGGGGCATCCACAACTTCTCCAGTGCCTCACTACTCTCACAGTAAAGAATCTATTTCTGATATTTAATTTAAATCTACTTTGTTTCCGTTTAAAGACATTGTTCTTTGTCCTAGCACTACACGCCCTTGTCAAATGTCCACCTCCAGCTCTCTTGTAGAGCTCCTACAGGTACTGGAAGGCTGCAGTAAGGTTTCCTTGGAGCCTTCTCTTCTCCAGGCTTTACAACCCCAGGTCACTCAGTCTGCCCTCATAGGAGGGGTGCTCCAGTCCTGTGATCATCCTCATGGCCCTCCTCTGGACTCACTCCAAGAGGTCCATGTCCTTCTTGTGTAATGGTAGGTTATGATATATCTCAATCAACGTGGGTGCATTTCTTGCAAAGTTCTTTCAGCCTTTGACTAAAGTATTTTCAAAAAACAGAAATAAAATCATATAGCAAGTCATCAATATTGCTGTATTCCTTCTGCTTATTAAAGCAGAGAATAGTATCTCTATTCTCATGTGTCACAGCTCATAAACTCATCATCTTCAGGATTAACTTCTGTCCTCTGTGAAAGCCAGTGTGAATTCATTTCTTCTCAAAGAGTATTAGTTAGGACATTTTGGAGGTCATAATTGTAGCTTATTCCTTCTTACTTGAACAGTCTTTTGTTACTTATATGTAAAAGGCATTTCTAATAGTAGTAGTACTTCTTTTCCTCAGTTGCAAAGCTACATAGATCATTCAGATAAATTAGAAAAGCCAGCAGAGATCACAAATTGGCAGTTGTCCTAGGGACAGCTGGGCAGCACTGCTTCACTCAGCAGATTTTCCAGTGGCTCACAATGGGTTATTCACTCTACTTTCTTTAGAACAAGCAGCTTCTGAAGTCATGTGCTATTCCCAGACAAATATATTATAAAAGTCTGGAAGATTTAATGTACTCTGTCATCATTAGTATTGATAAAGATTTTAAGAGGCTGAGTTTCAGAGAAAAAGGTAGCAGGGAATGGAAAAAACTAAAAAAAATGGTTGCGCTTCCTTCAGTTATTTAATAAAGGGGACCAAATTCTAACTTTGATGGTCATTAAAGATATCACAATGTCTAATATTTATGTCCCAAATACTTAGATTTATGCTATATACATTACTGAATTTAATTGTATTTCAAAGTATTGCCAAAACTGCAATCAAAATCAATCCGATATTTTTCTAGCTTGATGTCCTGTGATGGGTTGACCTTGGCTAGCTATTAGACACTCACCCAGTCACTCTCTCACTTCCCCTGCTCAACAGAACAGAGGGAGAAAATAATGCAAAAAAATTTTGGTTACTCTCAAGGTATCAAACGAGAGCAAATATTTTTCCCCTCTGCCATCATTTGTCTAGGCTGGATAATATAAGACTCAACTAGAAAAACAGAAGTTCAATTCATCTGATAATCATTTCACAACTGAATATAGAGATAGAAACACCTAACTTGGACAGGCATATGTAAGCATTGTCTTTCTCTACCTTTTCTGCTGATAACGCTGACTTTTTAAAAATGTGATTGTTTCTAATTTCAAAAAGCAGAACCTTTTCCCCTCTATTCATTACACTGCAATTGTTTAAAACTCCAGGGTCATCACTTTTCGAATTATATCTCATGCCACATTTCTAGCCAAAATATCTGACAATGCTATATAATACTTCTTGTTTTTCAGCAAGTCATTAAATATAATATTAATGATCTCCTAGATACAGAACAATACTACTAACTTCGTTCCAGAGCAGTTATTCTTAAAGCATAACATATTGCCTCACCTTTAGCCACTTCTCTCTATTTTACAACATTATGCTTTTTTTTCCCCACTTTTTGTTTCCTACACTACATTGCTTCAAGTGCACTGCTGACATAGAGATGTGGATCTCTAGAATTACCTTTTAGATATCAGAAAAGAAGTCAACATTGTGTAAATCCTTGCTGCACTTTACCTGAAATAGGAGTTATACCAACTTACTAACCAATAGTTTATTTTATTTGTCCCAGTTATATCTGATGTTTTTGTGTATATTCATATTTAGGGGAATGTGAAAATTTTTTATTTATTAAGTATATATTTCTGAACAGTTTGAAAATATTATTTTCTCCCATAGCCTTTTAAATTTTTTCACAGAAAGACACTGAACTACTAAATATAATTAAAATGTCTTCATATTAAGAATCTGACATTTATAGTAAGAAATTTCTTGAAGAGAGCTAAAGTTGCTTTCAGTTCTTTCATAACTGTCTCTAAAAAGGCCTTAAAAAATTTTTCTTTTCATGAATGTGGTTGTTTTTTAAATGAAGCTATCAAATTCAAGTCCAACTTATAGGTAAAATGTTTAATAGCATAAATTTAGGTCTGTATGTTAACTTTCTCTGAGTCACATAAAAGCATATTTGGGCTTGACTAAGGACTGTCCAACAGTGATTATTAGACAACAACTGGGAATTGCATTAAAGCTTGGCACAGGCACAAGGTGCTCAGAAAGAGTAAAAAGTCTGAAGAAGTAATAGGTAATTTGTAGGAATATGTATCCATTTGGATTCCCTTAGAAGTTTCACAGTCGATGGTCAAACCACTGAGTTCAAAAACAACATCACTTAAATTGGAACATGAAAGTAAGAAAATATAAGCTGATGGATCAAAGTAAAGTGTTGTCTTCAGTTGCTTTTGCTTTTCATCCTTGTTATACTTTACAGATCTTACTGAACAGTAAAAATATGTTTTGTTTTGGTGTGGAGTTTTTGGAACAGACAACATTAAAATAATCTTCCACTAGAATCAGAGCCAAATATATATTTCCAAACAAAACAAACTAATTTGAATCCAAAAGTAATTACATTTAATGATGAATGAATTTTGCTCATTTTTCTTAACTCTGAGAAAATGTTTGAATAAGCTTTGGCGTAATACTGAATCAATATTAATTAAGTTATTGCTCTATTTAAAAAACCCAACCAAACAAAAAAAAAAAATTACCAAGTAACAGGTATGTTGAGAATACCTTTTTTCACACTGATCCCACTATTACCAGAGAAGCCCACAAAATAATTATAGTTCTTAAATTAGAAAAAGAAGAAAAAAAAAAATCTCACTTCCTTGCAGACATGTTGCCTGCCCATTTATTTTTAAGTCAAAACATTTAAAAATAACCAAAATTTCTACACTCGGCTGGGAAATGGCCTATCAAATGTCCAGAGCAAAAAGCTCTAAAATTATCAACTTAGCAAAAGATAATTTGTAAAACATTTTAAACAGCACTTTGAGTTTTGTAATTGCTGTCTTTTGCAACATACAGTGAAAGTAACACAGTGGGTTGGTGTAGTGATTGCTTGATTTCACCACATTGTCTCAGAAGCACTTGAAAATCAGAAAGTGAAGAAATTACCAGAAAATACCAGAACGAGAAGACATAAAGTATTGCCACTCAGAGAATGTAGCATTGACAGATCTAAGAACAGCATTATAAATATTTCAAAAGAAAAATGGACTCAACATTAAAATTAAAAAGCAAACCCCTGCTAATTAATGACCACCCGGAAAAGAGGCACTCATTCAGCATCTGACAGTGTTGGGAGATGTTTAAAATAGGGACAAGATGTAATTTATGCTCAATTCTGCCAAAACAAACTCCATCCAACCAAGACTTGAAAAAAATATTAAATTACTTTTAGCAATAGTAGAAACTTAAGAAACATATAGCTAATCTTTGTCTTCCAAGGAAAAGCCCAAACTGTAAAACAGCATGAAAGCTAGAACAAAATAAATTCCATGTACATAATTCGAGTGCAAATGTTATTACTATCTGGAGCCACAAATCCTTGTAAAATAACACAAAACCCATGAATTTTGAATAAGTGAAGAGAAATACTTGACTTGAATAAAACAAAATCTAATATTTGTTAATATCAAGTGCATACAGCTTGAAAGTATGTACTGATGTCTTTATGACAATAAATTACTTTTCCAGTAATTAATTACAAATTTTTCCATATAAATAAAATGACAATGTACAGAAATTACACAATCTGAAGCAATGGAGATTATAATAATGCAAGAAATTTCATTTGTCTTTACCAACTCCCTCTATTATCTGCAAAATATGACCTTCACAATAGAGAGATTTAACTACAGGAGAGACTGTAAAGACACTTTTTTTTTCCATCATGGACCTGGTATATCAAGGCAGCATTCCAGAAATCAGGCAAATCATCTGAGTTATCCCTAAATGGGATCTGAATGTCTTTTGCCAAATAATGCCTGCAGTCAGGAAGACTCCAGTGATTGCAAAGGGTCTTGTTTCTTCTAGTATTTATTCATATTATTTCACGTGGTCATCAACATCTTTCTTTGTACTCCCAAAGTATGTTTAATAAATTACTGGTCCCGACACTTTCCCCTGTTTGTAGAGTCTACTACTGCTTCTATATAACCACAAATATTCTTATCTGTCTGAAAAACATGAAGTTGGATCTGCATTTGATATTAGGTTCCAGTCAGTTTTAACAGTTTTACAACTTTTATATAGTCACTGACCCACTGCAACCAACTATCTTCTGTATGTTGCAATCACACATTGAAATGATATGTGTGGAATTGACCGTTTCCAGTCATATTGCCTCCTATCCACTATGTGAACAGCATCATTTTCGCGCCTTATTTTCTTGTGACTACATACCAGTCTCAATACTCACAAAAGACCAATTGTTATTGTTGGGAACGTGTCTACGGATGAAAAAGGAGCATCATTAATCTTTGTCTTAAAGACAAAGTCATAACTGTTTTTGCTATACACCAGCAACCACTACATGTTTAGTATTAATGAATGCATGTATATAAATGGAGACCCCAATGAACACTTAGAATTTTTTTTTAATCTGTCTGACAATTCAGAATCAGATTGAATGATACACTTCTGATAGAAATAATAACCATACCTACCAATGTTCCATTGCCGCAGAACACAAAACTAAAAAGTAAAGGGGGTAAGAGTTTCTGAAAGCAGAGATGTACCAAAAGCATATTTTATTTTTAAAGTCTTCATTTTTCTCATTATAATTTTTATAAATAAAACTTCTTTATATTTTAAAAAAAAATCAGCCATCTTTACAAAATTACTGTGTAATTCTATAATACAGACTCATTCATATTTTACCTAGATTTAGTAAATGGGGAATTTTTTTGTTCTGTTCATCTGATTCTCATCTACCATGTCTCCATAGCATATTCGTACTTTTGGCTAAAAATACACGACAAAATCTGAATTATGACTAACGTTTTAATTTTCAAAAAAGAGAAAATTTTGAATTAATGGTGTGATTGGTTTTCAAGGATGGTGATAGTGTCAGCTTATGTGGATTTTGTTATTAACAAAATGTATTTCTTTCTGGGTGAGATACATTTTCTGTATGTGTCAGAGATCAATCAATGATTAATTACTGGAATACTTTTTACAGAATTTCTGAAGAAACAGTCTTTTTGCAATTTATTCAAAAACAAGCATAAAAGCAATATATAATTTAAACATTCATTCATAGTCTCTCTATATATTTATCCATAGGCATACATTTCTCATTTTTTACCCAATGAATTTTATTTAAAATTGGTGCTCCCATTTGTAGAAATAGATCCTTGGTATTTATTGCAATTGGACCCTAAGTGCTAGGAATAATCAGCTTGCGGATTTTTTTGGATAAAGTTTCCCCCCACCCACATCCCATAAGGAAGGGTTTTAGCCATTTCAGAAATACACATGGAAGCTTTCACAGTATCAAAGAATTTTGGTTGCACCACAGCAAGTCTCAAGAGGTAACACTATGAGGAATAACATTAATACTTAAGAAGGGGAACAAATGTTCAGATAAACAATTAAAAGAGGGAACTTTTAAGGACTAAAAAGAGAATTTTAGAATTTTTTTTATATTGCGCACTGCTTGCTCCCTGTCTTAGAACACAATCTTAATTAAAAAGCACACAATGGGACATGAGTTCTGACATTTCTGTGTAATAGGTTTTTTTTAAAGAGTAACATGACCAAGACTAAGAAACTACTGTGTGGGAGTTGATGCATGCTTCTGGTGCAAACTCTATGTGTCTGTCTGCCGCAGACAGCTATGTGAGAAACAAAAGCCATGAAAGAAATATTTTTACTTTTTATAAAAGAATGAGTGGTAACTTTTCATTCAAAATTTTATTCTTATATGCTTTAGTTATTCAAACCACATACACAGCAAGAAATGAAGCAAAACATAAACTGGATTTAGTTATACACAAGTAGTATGTATTAGAAGAGGAAGTCAATGACCACTTCTTTCTTACACAGTTGAACCAATCTATTCTACTTATGACTTGTATTTCTCTGTAAAGTCTGTCCGGTAACTGCACAAACCTCTCTGATAGTATGAATCACTGTGATGAGTCACCACCCAATTTTATTAAAAAAAAATTTAAAAAATAAAAAAAAAATTCAGAAAACCAAGAAAGACTTTTAAAGTATCAGAACAACTTAACTCTGCCCATGTGAATATTGCCACTGTAATTTTATTGAGTCATTGAATGAGACCACTGGATGCTACTAGTAAATTTTTTATGTTCTGCTGGTGTATTTCTTTTCTCTTACATTTTAAAAACCACTGAATTTAAACAGATCAGAACATAACAGATGAATCATGCTGCAGAGTACCTTTGGGTTCAACAGAAATTAAACAAAACCATCTACATTAAATAAAGTTTGCTTGAACTTTTTTCAGCAGAAAAAAATAATTCTGGCAAGTATAGAAAGGGGAAAAAACTGACTAAGAAGCCAAGGAAAGTTCTTTGGAGAGAAATTAGTGGGGAAAGTGAAGCCCAAATGCTCAAACACAAATAATTATTGCAGTATTTCACATAATTCCAAACTTTTTCATGTGATAAGTGTTGAATTATGTAATATTTTATGTAGTTGTGTAATAAACTGCTTTGAAAAGCTTACTTACTAACAAGAAATCCTTGAACAGACTACCAGCTTCAGGAGTGCACTGCAGAACAGTCTGAAAACTCCGAATTCATTAACCAGCATGAACCAGCATGACTTAGAATCACATTGCAGACAGTAAAAAAACCAAAGATTTTCTTTCCTTTTGTTCTCGGGTAAGTAGAGATCAACACTGGACTCTTTCGAAAATACTGCTGTCTCAGCAGTATTACCTGTATTTTCAGGTTGACTTACTGCAAGACAAGGTTATAGAGGAAGGATAAAAATTATTTTTTTAAGTTCTACGGGTCTGCAAACTACAAGTTAAAGCATATAAAACTTTGCCACCAGAAATCTATCATCAAATAATATGAAGAAAAATAAACATTTTTATTGGTTATCTAAATGCTTATCTGACTTGAGTTTTAAATTTCTTTTCCAAAAAGACTTAGACACTGTCTGTAAAAGCAAAACCTTGAATGACAACAAAAAACAAAGTCTAATATTTAAAATACTTTTTAAAAACAAAGTGCCCATATAGCCCTAACACTACTTGTAATCAACTACAAAATTCAATGAAACCGAGACAAAAGAGATGCATTCATTAAACCTAAAAAATATATGACTAGAACTGAATTTAAGCAGCTGCAATGCTACTTAGGACAAAGGAACCTACTGGGTAGATTTTGATTTCCAGCAAAGAGGATTCCGGCCAGTTTCTAGATAATGTGAATGAATGTTCATTATTATCACACTGAAAGTTTTCCCCAATATCAAAATATCTTTTTTCCCTTGAAATTTTAGTTCATTTTTTCTTGTCCTGTTATCAGTAAATATGGAGATTACTGATCGTTATTTCTTTTGCACCAGCAGTTCTCAGTAGGTTGCTGTGCACCAACATGCTGTGACTACAAGCACATGTACAGGCAACCAGAAACACCAACAGTGGAAATATTCATTTCATACCTACATTTGAAAACATCCTTATTATGTTCAGCTTTAAAGGTTTTTTGCTTTAAACTAAACAAATGCAGTTTCCCCAACTTTTTCTTAGCAACTGATAGTTTGTAAATACCATTCTCACTATGTTCAGCCGTATTATCTCTAAATTGCTTTCAGCTGTTTAAAGCATAATGCTCTGTTTCATATAAATTTTATGGTCTAATTTTGTCGCATTCTGCATAGATTTGTGGCACTCTGACTTTTGCACTGTATGTAGGCCAAAGAAATCCACTTTCTGTGCAAGGCAAGAATGTAATAGATGAACTTAAACCTTAAGATACTGACCAACTAACTGTGATTACCCCAGATTTAGTTATTATTATGAAGAAAAGACCTCTGTTACATAAAAAGACCCCTAAATAATGAGACAGTGACAAAATGAAATTTAATATACAGATACTTCCTTGCATTCTATACCTTAGACTTTGACATTAAGATCATTCTTCCCCTTGCCTTTTTGGAATAATGCAAATGGCTTCTTCCTCCTCACTCTAGGACCCTATAGGGATTATTTCTGTGGGACTTAATATGTTCTATACACCTTGATTTCGTCACTGATCCACAGTTTTCTATGACATCCAAATGTACATTTTAAACCATATCTTACATACACTTGTTACTTTTCTACACTACATCTCTGGTTTCCAAATCTGTTTTTTCCAAGGCTACATTCCTCAGATGATCAATAATGGCCCACTGGTGAGATTTTCACCGTCTTGGACACTCATAATTCCCTACCTATATTCCTTTTTCCTGAATTTTTTATTCACAGGTCATAGAAAATATATTCTTCATGAAATAATTTTTGCTACTATTGTTTGTAAACTAGAGAAATCTAACTAGATTATTAACAGTAGATGTTACACCATATGATCGTATAAGGCTAAGTTAAAAAGTGAACAAATTAGGTACAGTTATGTGACTATTAGGCAATATCTAACATAGATATCTAAACCAACATTCAGGCAAGCCTGAAGCAAGTCCAGGCAAAGCAAACCCGCAAGTCCTAGCCTGGAGACCTTGCGGACTGAACATAAAAGGCTGCAATCCAACTATTAGCAATAGTAATCCTTGCTGTCTTCATAATACTCCACATGAAATATTATTAGAAATAAGAAAAGTCAAATGATCATCTCTTAGGTGTGTGCAATGGCTGTCACATTGCATTCAAGAATAAAATTACCAATGAATTACGCTCATTGTCTATCATATTTAAAAATACTATTTCCCACTTAGAAAAAAGAAATAAACTTAACACATTCTTGGTCAATAATCTGCTTGTACTGTGTAACAGCTCCGAGAATTTTTAAATTCCCAATGATTTAAATTATTCCCTCCAGAATACATAACTCATACATCTCTAGAAAGGAATGACATTAGGTTTCAGAAATATATATGCTAGAATAAATTGCATCACACACTGTCTGCAATGATCTACTCATGCAAAATATATGCAATAAAATTCTGGCACAGCTTTCAATAGAGATAGAATTTCTTACCAAGTACTTCTAGGATTATCATTGAGAGCTCTTTTAAGTAGGGATTCTTATCTTTGTGGAAAAAAGTCACGAACAGTTCCCATCCCCTGCCAAAAGCATAAAAACCTCCACCTAAGACTTGTTTCCTTATTTTTCTATCTTCATCTATACACTTAAATAAACATAGATCTGAATTTCATGTTAATTGTATCTGATCATTAGAATGAAAACAAACAGGTGAGCACCATATCATTTCTTCAAAGATATTTAATGAAGTTCAAATTGTACTATTCACCTACCAAAAACCTAAGGGGGAAGATATTGTCCAGTTGCTGAATTGAATGTTGTAAAAAATGTCCTGTCTTAAACAGGAATGCACAGCTTTTATTGCTGTTATTTTTTAATCTGGAATGAATTTTACTCTCTATTGAGTCATTTTAGCTCCTAAAGGTACTTCTAAGGACAAATAAATAGTGTTTTGTTCCCACATTTCCTTCCTCCTAGAGTTAAATATCAACTCTAACAACTGGATGTTAGAAAAGAATTTCTCTTTCAGATGCAATTTGTAGAAATGTGTGGATCATTTTTACTTTCTCTTGCATTTAACAAATCTGGCAGTGCAAGATTTTTGTGCATCAGGTACATCCACGATGTCTTCAGCCCTTGCTGTTTTCTTTCTGTACCACAAAATACCCATGATTTTTTCTGTTTTATTACAGGTCTTAAGTTGCTAATGAAATTCCATAGTGCTATCATAAGAGTGTGTTTTATGTTCTGTGATGGTGTGCAAGTGACCTAGTAACTTTGCTGAATTAAACCCTTAGAGTGTGTCTGCTGAAAATTGCACTTAAGACCATTCAGTTATTAAGTTTCTCATATTATTTACAGCTACTTTTTGCCTGATTTTTATTTTTTAAGCTCAAGTGGGCTTAACACAAGCATAATTTATGTTTATTTAAATGCTATCTTTAAAAAATAAATGAGATAAACAACTAAACCAGTAACACATGTAAATAGAAGCCAGGTACCATAGGAAATGAAGTGCAAGACTCAAGTTTTTTGAAAGTATTAGTAAGAATTGTTTCAGAATTATCTATGCAATTTTTAAGATTTATGTCTCTTTCTGCTACTAAAATTCATATTGCTTTAGAGAAGCTATTAAATGCTGTGCAAAGTCTAGACTCAAACCAAAGGGCAACATGGAGTAAGAGCAACCAAAAGACCAAGTAAAAGCAGTTTGAACACTCGGCAAATAAAGAGTGTCAAATAAATAAAAATAACTTTTCACTATTTTCATTAGTAAAAAGAGTTTGCTACCTGTATGTACAAGAAAAAGGCCAAAAGATCTACAATGCCTTTATTGCAGGGTACATTAGGTTTTACCAAATACTGCCAAATTATAGAATCATAAAATCATTAAGGTTGGAAAAGACCACTAAAATCAGCAAGTCCAACCATTAAAAAAATTATTAAAGTATTATCAACCAGTACAGCTGAGGTAGGTAATACATGGATAATCTTCATGTCCAGGCTAACTTCTGTCCTCTCCACAGCTGCATTTTCTGCATAGTCAGGATTTCTTTTTCTTTAATATCTTCCCAAGATCTGCTATTCCTTCATCGCAACAAGAGCCTGCGCCAGGCGAGGTTTAAGCTGGGTATCAGGAAAAGGTTCTTCACACAGAGGATGGTTGAACAGGCTTCCCAGGAAAGTGGCCCCAGCACCAAGCCTGGCAGAGTTCTATCAGTGTTTGGACAACGCTCTCAGGCACGTGGTGTGTCACTTGAGGATATTCTGTGCAGGACCAGGAGCTGGACTCAATGATCCTGATGGGTCCATTCCAACTCTACGATTCTATGACCTTTTTGACAGAAGTTCTAGGTAACTGCATATAGTTAAGATCATATTGCTTTATGTTCAGTACATTTTAATTATGTTATTACTAAGTAAATATAAATTTAATCTTTAATTTTTTTTTAAGAAATGGAGAATTATGGATCAAATCTACCTCATAGACTGTATGGAAATACTAGATTCTTTACTATTGGAGCACACAGGGCTGAGCTATAATAACCTGACTGTAATATCCTGAAATATAAGTTTAAGTTCAAAAAACTAATGTTGCTTTGATACTCCTCTTTGAGAGGCACATACCTAAAGGGGCTAAAAAATCCAACAGAGCTGCTGTCTACATAAACAGAGTTTGAATTCAAAAGCATCTTTAGAAGATAATAGGAAAACTATTCATTTAAAGGGAAGGCTGTAATGGATAAAGTTTTATTCTTATCCATAAAAAAACAAAATAAAACCTCTTGAAGAAAAATATATTTCATGAATAATCGCAGACTAATTTCCACAGTGGGGAAAAGCCCAGTCTACTGACTAATTACTAAAAGGAAGAAGAGTCATCTTTCCCTGAGCAGTGAAGACTTTGGGGATTCACACAAAGCCTGGGGTATGATGCAAGTCCCAAGAGATGCAGGCCTTTGAGGCTTTGTATGTCCTGTAAGTCAGGGTCAAACAGTTCCAGAAACAGGGGGATGAGCTGCTTTCAGAAAGCAGGAAGAATGGGGCTGTGTGTGACTCTTCATCACTTGATACCAGTAAACTTTTATCACATTGATGAAATTGAAATCACAGAGTGTGGAAGATTTTTCCCATGATCGGTCAGTGTTGGAAGAAGGCACATACATCTATAGCAAATATAGTTAGCTTTATTTAAAAGTAAACTGTTAAAATTCTGGCAGATAGTAGCATTTTATTGTCATCATTATGGGCTCCTCACATCTCTTAGCTATCTGCTAAGAGTTTTTTTAAAAGGAATAAAAGTACTAAAGAAATGCACACAATTCATCATCTAAATAGGCAATCATAAAGAAAATACACAGACTAATACTAATATGATCTGTGCTTCTGTGTTGTATGTGTGACTGACAATTAATACAAATTAATTGGTTTAAAGAAAACATATTATACTTCCAATGAACATTCAACTATATAGTTAGAGCTATGTGATTTTCATTATTTTTCTACTAAAATACTTGACTCATATTTTGCGTGTAAACTGCCTACCTCTGAATGGCATTTATTGTCCTTTGTATTAATTCTTCTAATTTTCAATGAATTATAAAACATGTTAATTAAAATTGTCTACTGTTATGGAGCAGACAACATAACCTTGTCAGAAAAAAAACTGAATTGCAGCATCTGTTTCACTGGAAATAATCATTGTTTTCAACAGGGACAAAACATACAGGAAAAACAAAATGATGAATGTAGTACATTTGTGATAAAACAGTGTAATTACTTTACTTAGCAAAACATTACAAGAAGAATATTTATTTTTCCTCCTGAATTAAATGTCCAAATGAAGTTATGTTTTACTCTAAGCACTTCATTAATTTTTGTAATTATTTACTTTATTAAATTCCTTCAATACTCTTATTTGATTCTGCATGTTCAGTAGTGTTTGCTACTTAAATATCACAGCAGTAATAAATCTTAAAGGCCAACTATGAAGTAGAAAAACATTAAGACCCTTGAGTGCATTATGTTTGTCATAGACCGTAGAGCTCAACATTATCTTATGTTACTTATGCTCAGCTAAACATACCTACACCCTGATTTGTGTTACTTTCACGATTCTGAAAAACAATCCTAGTCCAGATAATTAAAAAAGTGCCACAAGAAACAAAGAGCCCTCAGTTTCATCCTCTACCACAGTGGATATTTGTAGATCAAACGTGTTTCTTCCCTCGAATAATATTAATGATGGAATATCAAAAGGAGACAGGGATATAAAAACTGATAGAAATTCTACATTCATTAGATTAGATGCAGAAGAAAAAGGATAGAGAAGGATATTTTGTCATTTATATCTGAGATTATGCTCAACAAGATGCTTCTCAGTTGTTATATAAAGCTTCCCAAGCTCCATAATATTAAGAAAAATCGTGAATGATTGATACCGTGCAAAATGTAAAAAAAAAAATAAAAAAATAAAGTTTTACTTTGAGTAGGCAAACTGAAGAAGACTATAAGACTCTGGAGTACCAATATATAAAATTTCTTAATATTTTTTGTGTTTCTTATATGAATTAAACATTACTAATTCCAAATATCTCTGTTAGGAACCAACTGATTATGAATATTTACAAAATGCTGTCATGTGTAACTATGAATACACACTATTAAATCATGAATGGTGAATTGTATCATTCAACCATGAAGGGCTATGGCTGATGCAGACTTAACCATGACAATAAATGCCACGTTAACCTACCCATCATGATTATTCTAGTATTGCAATATGCAGAAGAAGCACTGATAATGTATTATAGGTTTTAGCAGTACAGATCCTACTCTTTCAGACATGGGAGATACTTCCTATTCCAGCGAACAGATTATTCTCTCTTTTTTCAAGTTCAAAAAGAGTATGAACTTTTCCGCTTTCCTCTTCTCCTCTTTCCATCACATTTTCCTTCATCTCCAGAAAGTAAAAATATTCATCTTTCTTTCATCTAGGAGAATGGCACTCTGATACCCTTTCTCCTCTCTCTTCCCCACCCTGCCCCAGCTCCAGTGCAGGCTCTGCTGTAATATTTTAGTGCTCTACCTCCACCACTTCATTGTTCAGACACAGACCAGAACAGCACACAATAGTTTTGGTTTTAAACTACCAAAATCTGAAATAGATGTGAAATGATGTTGTCTTGCTCCCAGACATGTTCCTGCCTCATGCTTCTTTTACTCTTCCTTGATGATGTCCCACATTTTGTTTCCTTCATTCCTGCTTGATTTAGAATAATCTTCTAGATATATTTTCTCTGTACTTCAAAATATTCATAAAATGTAGTACTAATTGGTGAAAGTATGTTATGTTCTACATGGCAACAGTCCTAATAAATCATTGAAGTAAAAGAGCATGCCATATACTAGTCCTATGTATATTTTATCTTTATTTTTGTGGTGCTAAATTACAGCATTTAAAACCCTGAAAATATATACTTTCCTTTGTTTGCTACAAATTTAACCAAAAATACTTAAATGAATTTTTCATGTTGCCATTGGGATGAAGGTAAATGCTCATCTGCTTTTTCCCATGTGGAGAAAACATGGTGATTTTAATCATTCATAGCAGGTGAGATCGCATTGATTGCTTCCTTCCTGCCCTGAGGAAAAAAAAAAAAGGAACTATGTATTTAATTACTCCGTAAATGTTTATGTATTTTTTCACCTCAGTATGGTGCAGTAGCATAGAGTCACCTGATATCAGTATCTTTAAATGTGTTTTATTTTTAAACCCACATATTTTTAAAGCTACTGTTAGTCTTCTCTGAACTGTTTTCCCTCACATTTAACCTTGCAATAATCAAAATTTTAATCTTTAATCGTGTTTAAAGGAACAGGTTCTGACAGTAATCTTAATTTCTAAATACAACCAGAGGCCTTCTAGATGAAAGAAAAAGAACAGCAACTTCTTGTCCTGTGATCTCCATCTTTTTTGTTAAGGGAGGGAGGTGCATGGACACATCTGTGCACTTATTTTAGAAAGGATACTTGCGTTCTGCTCAACACAACAAAATTTGTGGGCATATTCAGCATTACAGCAGCCCCAAACCTTTGATATCTATATCTCCTCCTTGATTCATATAGACAAGGTTGAAGCCATATTTAAAAGGAAAAAAAAACCAAACACAAACACAAACAAACAAAAAATCCAAACAAAACAACCACCAACACTCCAGTTACTGGACCATCAGCACTGCTGTGCAGAAAGCTACTTCTTGTCACCAGAAATTGAAACTTTGACTGTAAATATTATATTTCAGCCATATTTTAAAAACCATTTTAGGAAATTGAAGCAAAACCTGGATAGCCAGTTATTTAATTCTGCAGATGGTCTAGAATGATGTATCCTAATATTTTTTTTGTATTTATTTAAATTATTTTAATTCTTGAATATACTAATTGGTACTGATTTGAACATAAATATACCCATTTGTCCCTTTCCATGCAATTTTCTTTTTCCAGACTTCACTGGATACTCAAACTCTGCATTTACCAGCTACTAATTTTCTCTTTCTCTGTAGCTCCTAGAAACAAGTTAAAAATTGTCAACACAAAACTCAACTGCACAATAAAAATTGAGAAGGTTAATCTAAAAAAACTAAAAAATTAAAACACAACTGCCTTTAGTAGAATATTCTGGGCAGGTTTCTTTTAGCAAACAACCAAAGCCTAATTTTTAAAAGGCCACAGAAGCTGATACTTTTATTCTGTAAGACAATTTACATACATCTAATTCCAAAGGTGATTCAAAATAGTATTAACATCACACCTTCAATGTACATTATTATACTATGCAAGGCACTAAAATTTTATGGCAGTGTAAAAGGACCCAAAACTTGAAGCGAAAGTTCAGACATTATGTCTCTGTGCTCTCTTCACACCCTGTATTTTTTACAGCAGAAGTTTGAATATAATAATGAAATCACAGTCGTTTTATGTTCGAAAGCATCATTATTACTTCAGAAAATGCCTGAGATGCTTCAAAGAAGAAAGGGTTTATATATATATGGAGCTCTGTGCCATATAACCAAACAGTACTAACTGATCAGGAATCAGTAATGAAACCATATCATAATTCAAAGATTCCTCCAATGAATTCTCATCAATGAACACAGGAATAGTGAACACATTGCTGTACAATCCTTCCAGACCCCTGACCACATCTATGGCCTCTGACTGCATTGTGTCACTTTGCTGGAATTGTACCTGGTATGAAAGTTAGGGGAGTAGGCAGCGCACTGTAGCTGCTGCCTGCTTCTCTCTTGCTTAAAATCCTGCATCATTGCCCTGTCTCTGTCACGAGTCTTCAGAAGAGGGTGTTCTTCATGTCATCGCGCTAAGTTAGGTGAATACGCTTGAGTGGGGAGAGAACATGCTACAGGATCCCACATGAGCTCATAGCTACACATTTTACAAGCCTACACTGTCATCTGCTTTCGCAGTGGACCAACGTGTCCCTGTGGGTTCATCACACAAAATTCAAAATTGTTTCCATTTGCAGTTCGTGCTTTTTCAGACCCTAAGATTTGACTTTTTACAATGTGTAAGTGAGGTAAAGATAGCACTTATTTTGACATTTTCTCAGAGTATAGTTCTTTTTTTAAATTATACTAAGGACATGAGGAAATCAGCATTTTAAGCAGCAAAGAAATTAAGAATATTATGAGGTTAAACAGTCTTATTTCAGTATAGAAAGACATGTCTGAATTAATCCCAGGTGACTGTCTTGAGACCAAAGAAATTGTACCTAGAAGGACTTCATACCTCTTCTCTGCTTTCACATCTTCATTTAATTAATTTTTTATAGAGTTTTCTTTAACATTTTCAGAATAATATTCGAGAGAACATTCCAGAACACTATTAGAATCATAATGCAGAATCCTCTCACCTTAAAAGAAACCAAACAAAAAACTCCAAGGCAAAATATACTTGTGTAGATCCTTAATCATAGTTATTTTACTCCATACAATATAAAATGTTCTAGTTCTTTCAATTCAGCAGTCAATGTATTGGAAATCAATTGAAAACAAGGAATTGGATTTGCCAAAGGAAAATTTTATTATACTGCAGATAATAATGAAGATGATAACAGCAGTTACTACAATCTATTATCTGACTGGAAACATTACTTGGAAGAAAAAGTTCAAAGAAGTGTTTAAAAGTATAAATTAAGAAGCGTAAATTTTTTTTTTTTCTTTAGCAAACTATTTGCAACTTCAAAAACACTATTACAATAGAGTGGTGGTTCTATGCTAAGTAAGGCTGTTGCAATACAGAAAACCATAACCGGCTCAGAAAATATGTCATTTTTCATTTGTAAGTGACCCCTTAGTGGTGTGGGTATTCAGGAAGGAACAAGTAAAAAAAGGCCCACTAAACAGTTTAATAATTTCCAAAGACTAAGAGGAATGCCTAGTGATGTCCATAAAGCCAAATAGATCACAATCCTGCAGTAATTAGTCTTGTAAAACTAGGATGCTTGAAGAAAACTAGCCATAAAAAATTAAATAAAATAAGAATGTTTCCTTAAACACAAAAGAAAATTGAAATGGCTGCTGAAGGCCGATAGTTCCTGACTTCCAGTATAATGAATACCACAGGGATATGAATGCACACTTTCACAATCAGTCTTTCATTTTTCTGGGAAACAAAAGAATGAGGAGCTCTGCCCTATTAGGAATAGCAGGAAATTTTAATTCTATGCTCCTCATGTCAAATAGGAGTGCCTCAGGCTCATCAGGAGAGCTGCCCTATTCATTAAGAAAACTGTATGAAGATTTTTTAGAACTGCCATTTGGGTGTGAGACTCTTAGAGGGAATCTGACTACTCCCCTCTATCTTTTGAACCAGCAAAAATCTCTACTTTTTTCAGTTCTTAACTGTCCCTAATGCGGAGGACACTGTGGCAGCAGAACCAAAAAACCTTTCTGAATAACAAAAACATATAGAAGTTCAAATCAAATAAATATCAACAATGAAAACTTACTTGAAAGAATTTTAATTCTTAAAAATTGCTACTGCAACATGAAAATCTATCTGCTAGAGAAGACCATCATGCACATTGTTATAAAGATCTCAAGCACAAAGTTACTCCACCTCACATATTTCTTTTCATGTATTACACATACAGGAGCCAATTGTGCACTTGACAACTTTGCGTCAGAAATCTCAGGAAGTAAAATAATTACAGTAGGTTCAGAAACTAAAGCCCATGGACATCTGGAACAAGAATTAGGGCACTTATGGTCAGCTGACTATTCACATGTTGATGTTTTAGAAAAGCATAACTCCTGAAAGGCCACTATTTCTTTGACATAAGCCAAGTTCAGGATGATGTTGAGCCAGTCTCTTCTCCACCTCCTTCTCCAACCACTATCAAAATAAAGGATCAGTTTTCAGAAATGTCAGTCCCCTCATTCAGCTGTACTGTGGCAGAAGTGCTGGTCAGGAAGGAGGCAGAAAAATAGTTGAGAGCAGGGAATATCCCTCCTTAGTAGCAGCTTGTGTTTGTCTGAAAATTTAAGCTAGACATAGAAACTTAAAGAAGATGATTTTTTTTTAAGACAGCTAAAAGGTAGTCAAAATTCTGCTGTATCCAGGATGTTATTACTGATTGTTCATTGCTAGTCTTTTTACACTTGTCTGGTAAATGATAGGATGGGAAACCTTAGGAGTTATGCAGAAGTTTGTTAGAGTTATCAGGGAGCAGAATTTTAAAAAAAAAATTAGGCTGAAATGCTTTATTGATTCTGATTGATTAATGAGAAACATTTGAGAAAGATTCAAACTGATTTTAGAAGTTATCTTCGCAGAACATACATGATCCATTTGCAGTTCCTCAGCAGATACATTAATTTCATAAAACTGACATGATTTTATAACCAAAAGAAAAGTATTTCTTGCAAGTAACCTGCTACTATTTTTGCTATTTATTAATTGCAGTCATAATTTGATTCAGTATTCATTACTGACAGCTGTGAGCTTTCAGAAATTACAGGACAGCTTTAATTTAAAATATGAGATTTTAGACAAAGGCACCTTCTTTCTCTTGAATTGTGTTTTTTCTTAACTAGTACTAGTTCATATTTTCAGGCAGTCAGAAACCAAGACCTTTTATTTTAAACACAAGTAAAATGGGCCTAGGATCAGAAATTTTGAAAATGTCATGTTGAAGGACTCATGCTTGCTCTTGAAAGTTGAATGGCACGTCAGAACTGCATTACTAAGATGTGTATCTACTTTGCAATGAACAGCAGAAATATCCAAACAAGCCAAAACTCTTTTAGAGTTTTACGTAACACCTTGTGATGATAAAAACGAAAACAAAGCATACATATGTAACTCTGAAGGATCAAAGTGCTTTAAAATCAATTGCATAAAAATATGAGTATCTCTATAGCAATTCTTGCAAAGTTCACTGATAGTGGGCAGAAGGCACAGAAGAGGGCAAAAAAATTATTTTCCTTCCCATGGAAACCAAGAACCAGTACAACTTATCCACCATTTCATAGTAATTGCATGTTTGTGAAACAACCAAGAAAATCTACAAAACTTACATGGCTAAAAATCATGCTTCTAAATAATAAATATTTATGTATTATTAATTAATGTATCATTCAATTTTAAATGCAGCAAAGAAAATTTGATGAAGCTGTATATTGCATGCTTGTAAAAGCCAAATATTTTCCCATAGGACTGGTGCACTCTCATAAGATTTTTTTTTTTTTTCCCAGTGCAACAGTTGCAACAGGAATGTGAAGGAAAAAATGTCAATTAAAACAAATTATGCAAAAAAAATGTTATCACATGCTATAAAATCAGTGACTGACAACTGAAAAGTAATTGCAAGTTGCATGGTACATAACAAGAATCACAGTCTGTTCCACCAGTCTTCCTTAGCAGGAACAGGGAATAAATAATAAAAGTCAAATTTATATCTTAACTGTTTTACATCTATGCTCAACAACACATTTTTAAGTATTCGATACTATGGGGTTCAAATCTTTCTACTATATATTTAATAGAGAAAAACATGGGGGAAAAAAGGTTTATTCATTGCAGAAGGATGTACTTTTTTTACTTTAAATTTGTTGTGTGTTATTGGCAGGAATTTTAGTATTGAATTTGGGAATGCAAGGTCTGTTCAGGATGTATTTTACCTTAAAAAGAACACTGAGCACTTGTTCTTCAATAAATATTTAAGGAAAAATATCCAAAATGCATTATTCTATGATAATGAAAATATAAGCGGTGTCATTAAATTACATAAATTAGTAAATGATACAGAAAAGTAGATGCACAGCAAAGTGTGAAAGTCAGCTGTCAACACTAATTTACCCACATAATTAGGACAAGAATTTACTGCAGAGAAGTGCAAAGACTGTACAAATCCCCGTGATTATCATAGAACTAAAAATGAATGAGGATAAATTTAAAATGCAAGTAAAAAAAAAAAAGGTCAACCCCAGCTTCACAAATAAAATAATGGATCCTGAGTAATTCATTAAAAATTTAAGATCAAGTTCAAAGGTTTTTAATAATAAACTTTTCAGGAAAAAGCCAGTTTTCTTTTTAGCAGTAATTCACAATTCTACTAAAATATTAAGAAATACAAGGATGATTTAAGCAGAAAAAAAAAAAAAAAAAGAAGAAGCCAGAACAATGTGATTCCTTCCTTCATGGGAGCTGTAGATTTTGTAAAACTATGATGTTCAGTTGTGGTCCCCTACCTTAAAAAGAATGTAGTAGAACAAGACAGATGAAAAGGATTATAAAATTATATAAAACTTTACACAGAAATAATTAGTTTAGACAGTGTCTTGGTCTGATTCTACGACAATATGAAAACACTGTATTCCCCATCGCCTGCTTGATCTCTGGAATGCAGACTTTTGAACTGCAAAGGGAGAGAGAATCCAGGGGAACGCTTCACAATGGCTTGCTTGACCTTGCTGTTAGAGGTTTACATCCTTTTCTTTCTCTGGGCTGGCAGTTTCTGCCAGTTAGGAGGGGAGAGGAGAGTTCCCTCGCTAGATCTTCTATATGTCATACTATGTAATAAATATAAGGCATGTAGAGGATAGATAATGACTGATTATTCGCAGTCTTCCAAGAATGAAGGCTTATGAAAGGAGGTTTGTAGGAAGCAGACCTCAAAAAAATAAAAGTAGATGCTAGATGGAGTTGGCCTAAAAAAATGTAAAATATATAGCTATAGATACATAAAATTTACATAGACTCAATAGAAAAAATGGAAGAGAGATACACTGATGGTTACAAAGTACCTAGGTACCATATCTGAGAACATCTTAAGGCTGAGAAAATATTAGAAAAAGTTTCATATTGACCTATCCTATTTATGTATTTCTTCCTTAAGCATTTGTTTATAGGCAATTCTGGTCACAGAATATTGAGCTCTTGGAACTTTTGAGGTGTTGACAGAAGTAAAACCTACAAGAAAAAATAATATTTTTCATGTTAAAAAGTAGCACCTGATGGACTCTAAATATGCTTAAAATTACTACCTTCTTTGGCTATATGCCAAAGGCCGAGCTTTGGAAAAAAGATATTCTGCTTTAATCCATTTAGTTCAGAAATTATTTTACAAAGTTGATAATCATTCCGTTCTCTTCAGTAATTGTGATAACTTCCTCAAAGTATTTGAATAGAAAATATCAGATGCAAAAAAATACAAGATATGAATAAGAAATGTCAGGAAATAGTGTGTCTGCTGTAAAACATAACCTTAATTTGATCCTAAATTTCGCTGTATCAAAGCATTTTCACTCATTAGCTCTGCAAAAAATCTCAGACATCAAGAAGGATGAGGCTCTGCAAACTCTTACTGCATCTGAGAAATGACTGATTTCTCAGCCTAGTTTTTATTTTATGTTTTGAAGTAGCTGGATTTTCTGGTCTTAAGCCAAGATTCTGTAGACATACATTGATGAAATCAATATATTTCAACAGAACATTTTAACTTTGTAGAATCAGCTATTCATCATTATAAATAGCCAGAACTTTTCTACCTGACCTTTCTTAAGCTATTACCCAGTACAGTTGGATAAATACTTCTACAACACATAATTCAATTATTGTAAGAGAATACAGACTAACACGATCAATTGAAAGTCAAGTAAATACTGAAAATAAGTATTTGCCCAGTCTCATTTCCTTCTTACCTTTTTGCACAGTACTGTGGTCAGAATATGAAAAGCCTTTATGCTATTTGTCTTGGGATTATTCTATAACAATACTGTATTCCCCATCGCCTGCTTGATTTCTAGTGTACCTTTAAATTGCAAAGGGGGGAAAAGAGAGAAGCTGAGAGAACTCTTCAAAACAGCTAGCTTGACCGTGCATCTAGAATGTTTGCATTCTTTTCTCTCTATCTGACAGCTTTTGTTGGTTAGAAGAGTTTTGCTGTCTTGCTTCTTCTGATTTCAGCGGAGAGGGGACTGTGATCTGCCTCAGCGCCTTCTGTTCCTTTTCGGACTGTTTTTGGCTTGCTTTTCATCCAACACCAGCTACCATCTCCGGACCTGCTCGGCGGGCCCCTCCAAGGGGGATCGTCGGACCCTGCCTGGCCGGGCCAGCCCAGCTCAGGACTGCAGGTTTTACCTACAGAAGGAACTCTAAAATCCATAGTCCTCTTTTAGGGGACAGGGGAGGGGGTTTCAATATCCTTTTTTGCCCCGTGACAAAATCCTTTTTTGCCCCTGGGACCCTGCTAAATAAATAGGTTTTTTCACTTTCACTCGAGAAATTATTTTCCTGAACCCGTGGGGGAGGGGTTGCCGGAGCCTGCTTGCCTGGCAGGCCGGAGAGAGGGAGAGAGATGCCTCTCTCGGGTTGTTTCCTCTTGGATTTGTGTCCAAACCAGCACACCATTAAAAATAGGCGCTCATATACTTAGCTAACTTTTCTTAACCTTTGGTAAGTAAGATAAGAGTTTTTGTGGTTCTCTGCTGTAGAAACTTATTCCAGGCCATTTTTGTCAAAGTGCAGACTTGCATCATTTACACCTGGATCTACTTACTTTGAAAGAATAATCCTTGATATTTTTAAGTAATTCAGTAATATATAAAAGTAATAAACCCAAAACAAACCAATCTACAGTAAAATCAATAGTTTCTCAATAGTTTCCAGGAGAAAGTGGATTAGATGAAAACTTGGTTTCCACTGGAATCATGTCTTTTAATAGATGACACCCAACCTAAAAATTCAGTTCACACTGTCATCATGATGCCATAATTACATTACATCGAATACTTCATAGTCATAATTTTAAATCCAAAATACTAGCATGTGTTCTTTTTATAGAATACCTACATTTTATGTCACAGACACTGTGTAACATACACTTCTAACATGAAAGCAATTTGGCCTGTTCAAGGAAAAATTTCTGAAGAAAAAATATTTGAGAAAGACATAGCATTATTCATTTATATATTTTTCAACAGATAATGTTCAGCCACTTTTAGTGACTCTACACATATCACTATGGCCTTGAAAACACATGGTCTCTTCTACTAGAAAAATTATTAACACAATCAAGGACACCAGTAATATAATATTTAAAAGTCCAATAGGCCTCATACAAAACATACTAAGCCTCTTTGTTTTTATTCCCTTTTAAAAAAAAAAGAGGCAAAAAAACTAAAAGAAGCTAAACAAAAACATACATCCCTTAATAATCATGACAACTTTAAATGTGTCTGTATTGACACAGGAGATTTTAATTTCATTAATATCTGTAATTATACATTAGAATCTACCCAATGTAATTCAAATGTACACCTTCATGAGCTATTCCATCATGTTCTCTTGTGTCAGCTACAAACTCTCCCCCTCACAACTTTTCCCAAACAAGACTGTTGTCCATGCATCCCGTAACTGAAAAACAAATAAAACTAAGTCTCTTATAGGAATGACTGGTGAGTCATGGTTAGGAAACTGTAGCTAAACCTCCCTTTTTTACAAGATTGTTTTGTATATGATAAATGGTACACATGAGGGAAGCTCATTGACTCAACTCTAATTCTAAGGAAATTTTAAGTATAAAAGATCATAGATATTGTAGCCTGGGCTGTGAAATAACACCACATGCAAAGAAAGTGCTATGGTAGAAACGGAGGCTCTGATCTATGCATAGGGTAGACTAGAAATCTTTTAAGGATGACTATAAAAAAAATATAATTAGAATATTAATATTGCAATTAGAATCTTGTGTTACTGAGGCACAAGCACTGATGATATTTTTAGAAATGTTCCACTGTGTGTAATCACGGAAAATTATTTTCTTCATACTTGTTTGCAAATCAAAGCCTCTTTCTTTCATTGGTAGAGACTTACAGGTGTTTCCCAGAAAGAGCCACATTTTCAGCATAATGGTGCCTGTCCCATCCTGTTACTCTCACCAAGACATGTGCTGGTGGTCCATTTGATGCATCTCCACCAATCACTCCTATCAGGCAGGCAGGCGGGCAAAGGATACAGCATTAAGCTGTGACTGAGACTGTTGTACCTGACAGGACTCCTTCCGCTTCTTCTGGAATACATGTACACTCATACACACTCTGGAATACATGTACATACTCACGCACACTTCCCACCTGGCTCAGCAGAGCAGTAAGAGTGATTCCAGGAGCATGTAATGCCAGTTCCTTGATAACATTTTACCTGCTCTTCATACATTTATTCCATTAATCAGTGCTTGGAAGCTGGAGAATGGAAATCAAAGGTCTGAATCACACAGTTCAGAATCATTAAAATAAAACTTTCTAAAGCCTGTTATGCATTCCTGTTTTTCACTCTGTGTCGATGCATTATATAACATGTGCCATTATCTGACTGGCACAAAATTTCTCTATTTGGGTTTCCATTAGCAGATGATGATTGAACAATATTGGTCTGGCTCTTCCTCTGTCTCAGTGAATATGTTAAGTCATTTTCATTAAAGATTTTCATTATATCTTTTTCCAAAGAGTCATGTTCTGAACTGTATTCATTAACATCCTTTTCATAAATAAGATCTAGATAATAGTTGGTTCTTTTTTTTTTTTCAAAAAAAACCTCTTCACTTAAGAGTTGAAGTATTCGTGAAATATAATTAGTCCATATTTTACAGAGAAACTAGAATGCAATATAGCAGTTAAATGAAATAAAATGAAATATAGAAATATTTTTGCATTCTTATTGTTCAAATCTATTCTATGCAAAGCAACAGTCTTTCCTTTTCATTTCCTAATATTGCGTAGAATTAGATGAAAGCATTTTATTGCTGCTACTCTCTTTTTTTACTTGCAACCTTCTTTCCAAGAAAGTCTGAAATGTAACAATGGATGAGCATGCAGAGTTTTTAATAAAAGAGAAGTCAGAGAAAGTTATGAGAGATATTAGTATATATATTTGTTTAAAACAACATTGATTTTTGTGGTTTACATTATAGGGATAAGCATAAATTTTCTTTTGAAACCAACAGCTATTTACATGCAAACCTCTACTTGCCACAGAGAAACATTTTGCTGGTTTTCATAGGCAAATATATTTTTGCTACATAAATATGTTTACTCTGAAAAGCTGAATAGCTATTTAAGTCTTTATTTTAAAATAGAGGAAAATGTGGATCCTTGGCAGGTATAGTTTATGCAAGAGGGACAAACAAAAACTAATTTACCTAAATTTTAATCTGCTCAAAATCCATTTCAATACATAACATTTTCTTCTTGTGAAGCCTCTCACTTTACAACTGTTTCAAAATCAGACACGCGAGGTTTTAGTTAACTAAGAATATTATGTAAAAAAAGCACTTCAGAAGAAAACAGAGGTTATTTTATGAATTAATAAAACTTCATTACCTATAAATTTGGCTTCTACATCTCCACAGACCGTTCCCTTGCCTAGATCAGCTCCTTCATCCCTCACTACTGGTTTTCTGGCTCCCTTCAGACTGTCCTTTCTCCACTAGCTATTGCTCCCCTGGGGACGCAAGCAGTGCAAGTGGTGGGGCAAGGCAGCTGCTCTGTGTTGCCTAATCAGCTGGCTGATTAAATTGGTGACAGTTTGATATGGCATCACGTTGACTGAAAATGATAAGTTACGTTCTTGCTACGCACCTTCACTCATCTGGACTCATGACAGAACTAGTGTAAAAGATTTATCAACATCAGAATTCCCTGACTGCAGGCACTTAAATAGTCCAAAGGGCTTCGCTATGTTTGTCTGTCACATTGGGGTCGTGAGTTCATTCTGGAAGGTACAAGGGCAGGGAGAGAAGTCTGGATATCAGTATTGCTGCAAATTCGTATTTTTAGAAAATTGAGGTAAAATGAGACTCAACTGTACAAAAAACCCCAAAAACTACAAAATTCACCTACGAAAGCAGAGCGGTAAATGTTGTACCATTAATTTTCATTAAGTGTACAAATCATTGCATATGTGTTTAAAAAACCTTTATTAGGAGGGAAGCTAATGTGGGAAGCCATCTGAAATATTCATACCTTGTTTTTAGTGTCTGATGCACACATAATCTATATGAATTAGGATTATAAAGAAACACCAAAACCCTAAGCATGCTTAATTTATACATACGGTAATTTATCTAGGTTCACAGAGTAAATTAATTTCAAGTAACAGGACTCATTTATGTTAATGGACACTAAATCAAATGCCAATTATGATACTTTAAATGTCAACATCATTAACCTTGTTAATTCTTTCACTGTCAATGAAAGAGTAAAAGCAAGTATGTATCATATTAAGAAGAATAACAAAAGCTACTCTTGCAGACTGCTCTTTAGGGACAGCTTTTATAGTAGATGATAGGGCTGAAGAAGCAGGTACAACATTTTAATCACCCATCCTTAATTTCCAACGGTCTTAAAATATTACTGTTGAATTGAAAATTAAAATAAATTTGTATCTGGAATTCCAAGTAGAAATCTTACTAATTGGCCTGTCTATTAAAGGGGCAAGTAGACTCATTCAAGAAAAATCCTGTTTATCCCAAAAAGAACAAAGTGCTTCCCACTGTAAGCAAAGATCAGGTTCATGACCATCTGAGGAACCTGAACATACATAAATCTATGATGACATGTATCTCAGAGTCCTGATGAAATTGGTTGATGTAGCTGCCAAGCCACTCTCCATGGTATTTGAAAAGTCATATGGCAGTCAGGTGAAGTCCTAGACGACTGGAAAAAGGGAAGATTTACACCCATCTTTAAAAAGGGTAGAAAAGAGGACTCTGGGAATTACTGACCCATCAGCATCACCTCTGTTCCAGGGAAGGTCATGGAACAGATCCTCCTAGAAGCTATGCTGAGACACATGGAGAATGCAGAGGTGATTCAGGACAGCCAGCATGGGCTTCATCAAGGACCAGTCTTGCCTGACCAACCCAGTGGCCATCTATGATGGAGCTGACTACCTCAGTGGACAAGGATAGGTTTACAGATGTCATTTACTTGGATTTCTGTAAAGTCAACAACATCCTTCTCTCTAAATTGGCAAGAGATGGGTTTGATGGGTGGACTGTTTGGTGGATAAGGAATTTGTAGGACAGTCACATCCAGGGGGTAGTGGTCAACGGCTCAGAGTCCCAATTGACATTAGTGACAACTGGTGTTCCACAGGAGCCCATATTGGGACCAGTGTTATTTAATTGCCTAATCAATGACAAATCAGTGGGATCAGGTGCATCCTCAGCAAATTTTCAGATGACACCAAGCTGAGTGGTGCAGTTGACACACCTGAAGGACAAGATGGCACCCAGAGAGAGCTGGTGCCATCAGCTCAAGAACTGAGAGTGTGGGAATCTCATGAGGTTTAACAAGACCAAGTACAAGGTGCTGCACCTGGGTTGGGGCAACCTCCCAGTATCAACCCAGGTGGGGCGAGGAGCAGATGGAGACCAGGCCTGCTGAGAAGGACTTGGGGGTGCTGGTGAGTGAGAGGCTGGACATGACCCAGCCATGTGCACTTCCATCCCAGAAAGCCAAACCAGGCTGCATCCAAAGCAGCGTAGACAGCAGGGCCAAGGAGGGGATTGTGCCCCTCTGCT